>MU913439.1:0-10172 GCA_036418165.1 Cooperia oncophora | reverse complement strand
CTCGAGCTCCTGTTTTATGATGTGTGCGTTGACGATGTCGGAGAAGAGGCACTTTTGCTCCTCTTGACTTCTTCATTCGGATCGTTTCGGCTAGTTTGTCTGGCTCAGGAACGCAAACGAAGATTATGGGGATTCTGCCTTGTCACATCCGCCCAAGAAACAATACTCCTCAGGGAAGATCCCACATGTTCTTTCTCATGGAAACAGCGAAAGCGGGATGTTACTTAGGGTAGCCCTGCCGTCCCCTCTTGCGATTTTTGACCTGAACTGAATCAATGAATCATCGAGCCCAGTTCTCTATTTCAGGGGTGGGCGATCCCAGGACTGAGACTGAGAAGGTGAGGGATTGGCAGGCTTTGGCGAATGACGGTCGAGGCTGTTAATAGCGAACTGGATCTTTCGTGGGCCAGGACTTATGTGATTTCCGTAGCGATGCTTGCGCATCAGGGCATGTCCTATCGTTGGAGAAAATTTTTGCAAAATATTTTCCTCTATCCCGCCTACCATCTTCCTGAATTCTTCTAGCCTCCTATCTTTTTTTTACGCAGGCTTCCTTCAAAAACTCCTCCATTCTCTTCGAAAAATCCCATCAAACGAGGGTGGAGGTGGTATGAAAAAACCGTGAAATAGAACGGGAAGAACCAGGGGATGTGAGCTGAGGAAAACATTGGTTCTTCTCAGAGGAAAATACGACCACCCTTCCTCCAGCGACCAAACAAGACCCCCTCCCTCCTTCGCTGAGGATCCCTGAAATGCAACGTGCCCTGGTATGCATGCAAGTTTGGTCTGTGAGGCATCGTGCGGTGAAGGAGAAGAATTACCAGTCAGAAATTTTTTTCATAGCAGTATTCACCTCCTTTCGGGCTGCCCGCGGCTCCATTCGTGAGTTACATACCGGACACTGCTCTGGTGGCGTAGTCGCTCAGTACGTCACACCCCCCCCCAACCCTTTGTCATAGAATGTCTCTTCTTCACTGGAAAACGTCCATATGTGTAAAGAGTGATAGATTGTTCTTCAACGAACGCATTCTTTGACATTTTTTTCATCCACCGCAGTGACTTCTCAATGACCTTACGGATTTTTTTATAGACCGATTGAGTGGATTGATAAGTGATACCATCGCTGTGGAACCGTCGCTCCCGTTCATTTTTCTGCTGGAAACCAGAGATGTTAAATTCAAGATTGGTAGAATGAGGAGAACAAAGAGATTTTGAACGAGTTGCACTCAGGCTTCGGGTGGAAGGATAAAAGCTAGACGAATTGGCAATCAAATATCCCCAGTCGCGGCTCGGCTCGAGGAGGGAGGGGGCATTTTGAACCTGTAAAGCCCAGTGGATCTGCCAAATGAAATTCGAATGAGCCATTTTAGTCCCATAAAATCGCAGGTTTTCACGAGATGGCCTGTACAAGCTTAGCTGAGTCCCTTTAGGCGCCCCCTCCAAACCGAACCGCGCAAGTATTAATACCGCACTCTGGGACTAGAATCAACTTATTGTATATTAACCTGCCCCTGGCAACGTGTTAATCGGACCGAAAACTTTCGGAGGCTAGTACAGTTCTGAATGGAAGTCGAGTGCATGGCGAATCCAAAAAAATCTGATCAGCGCTAGTTCTTGAACTTTTCACTTAATCGATTAATTCGTTTGCAGTTTGTCCGATGTTTTATATCGTACAATACGTGAACGCGTAGGGGGTTTTTTGGCATGTTGCCGTCCATGACCCCTCTTCGGCCGTTTCATAGCAAGATCAGTGACGATTGTCAATCGGACATACCTCTCTTCTCCGATTCGCATGAAATTTCGCCTGGTAATTTGAAAGTTTTCACTTTCCTCTTTTACATTACTGTATTTAGCGCCGGGTTACTCTCGCCTAGGACTGTCAGAGATACTTACAAAGCACCTTTCAGGTTGGTCGTATAGTGAAGTACCCATGATTTTGCCTCTTTCCCCAGGGTATAGCATTAGGATCAAAGAAATGACGGACTAGTAGAACACTCCGCCCACCCCAATTTCCTCCCAGTACGACCTACTTTCCCCATACTACATACCATCCTCCCCAACCCGCTTAAGTCCCTACTAGTTCTCCCCAGTGTCCCTAGGAAACTACACTTTTTCCCAGAGATCTATACACGGACTACGCCAAGATTCACAGGAGAATCGCGTTTGAACCCTGGACTCTGAATGGACTGCTGCCCGATCAGCCGTGGATGCCATCAGTGGAATCCAGAAAGCCTACCCCATTATAACTCTATTTTGCCTTATCGGGAATTGCCCCATTTGATCTGGTCTTTGCTCCAGGGATGATTTCCTAGACAGGTTTACGTTTTCAGAAATTCTGGCTCTAAACTGCTGCGCCGTTTAGTCACGGGCATACTATAGCCTATAGGAATTACATCATATCATCAAGGATGGAAGGCGCTGAGTGATTGGACAGGACCTATTCGTCGGTTCATTGTAACAGGAATGATAGACATGGTATTCGTCTAGTTTCGAGCGCTAGTAAATGGCCAATTGTTTGTAACATCCTTGTCGAAATGATACTTCTGAGTCAGCGCACATTCGTTGTGGTTCACACGGGATAGATAGAGTATTTGGTGGCGGGGGTCTTATTGAACCCTAGGAAACTCTTTGATCACAGCTAAATACCCCTTCACCTAGTCGGCAGTGCCCTGTACCCTTCCACTTCTTGGCGAGCAATTCTACTTTTTGTAATATTTAATCAGAGTTTTCCATCCCTGCCCCTTAAAGGACTGGTTTTACGGATGTTTGTATAGGTAGTCGTAATCAGCGGATTTTCCAACTGCTCTGCACCAATTTTGCCCGGTAATATTTTAACCCCTACTGCTACCGCTCCACTTGGAAGGAGCGGATTTTTTATCGACTTTGATGAGCTGATGGTGAGGGGGAGGTAGTTGTGTTTATGGGTACATCATGGTTTCAGCGCCGCAGTTCGGCGACAGGGGAGGGCATTTTGTACTTCTGCTGCTTCACTAATTTTGGTTTACCGGTCTCACTCTGGTGGAACCTGAAACTCTTGTGAAGCTGGATCAGGCTCGTTGAGCACAGACGATAAACCCCACCAAGAAAGCTCTCTAAGATTGGGTTCGAACGTCAATGCGAATAGGCGTGCAAGGCGCCCCCCCTCGCCGAACTGCCCCTTGGTCAGCATTCCTCGAAGGGTAGAAACGGGTAGATTCTCGAAATCTCATAATAGAGCTTGAGATCTCTGTGTGAATAACATTTTTGGGGGGCAATGATCAGGTCGGCATGTATATGCAGTACACTAAACTGCCAGGGAGAGTTTTCCCGAGAAAGAAGAGATCAAGAGAAGATGTCCTCAGTCGCCAGACCTCTCTGATGAACGACGGAATCGCTGAATCCGGAAAAATTTGGGAGGTTGGAACTGATGAGAGAGGCTACTCTTTGTACTGGTGGAGCATCCAGCTTCGCCACCATGCGGTGATGCGCCTAATCTCCATCTCCAAGCATTTTTTTCATGCTCAGAAAAGATGTTCCAGACCGGAAAGTGCCTTGCTGGCCTGGGTTGATAATCCATAAATTCCCAGCGGTAATAATAAAGCGAATGACTGACCGCTTTTTCTTCGGAACGACTTCCAGAAACATGATAGCCGTCCAGTTTCATCCCAACATTGCTACGGAAAATCGCGAGATATCCAAGGAATCTGAACGCCCGCTGCTTGCACTCAGGTTTGCGGGGGCAAGCTGAAGTGATTCAGGGTACAGCCTCATCGAACTTTCCTCCAAAAGAAACGAGTCTTGTCATTTCCTTTCACCAGGCTTTCTCAGGCAGCGTGTCTGTGGGTGCTTTATTGACCTTCCAGGAAAGCCACTGCTGCCAGCCTAATTCCTGTTTTGCCTCGTTGCCTCGGTTACTTACCCTTGCTGTCAGAGACCTTTCTCCAGAAGTTTCTGTTCTGTTGGCTGGCAGAACACCAGCTTTTTAAAATTAAGTTTAGTAAGTACGATAAATTACGTCAATTTTGCATAACGAATCTCGAGACGGCAGAACTGGGAAACTTACGTGCCGAGAAAAGCCTTCCTAGAACCTTTTCAAGTTATGGGGACAGTTATGAGTACAGCGTTCGAACGGTCATCGAACACTGATCTGGCGTAGGTGTCGTCATAAGAACCCATTCCGGCCTGGGGACTATCCACGTTTGGAAAAAAAACACCAACTGTGGCTGGACCTCCAGGTTTGATCTCCAGGTGGACCTCCAGGTTGATCTCCAGGTTCTCTGGCATAGATCGTGCAGGTTAATTCGTCCATGTCAACAATCGAGCAAGGTTCCGGTTTAGCCCTAAATGTGCTTGGTTTCGGGATGTAGCATGGGGGTTTCGACTGCGAGAATCCCTCCACATGAGGTTTGTTCCGCGATTCCCAAGTTCACTTACAAATTCAAGCCGCAGTTCTACTTCAGGTTGCAAATACGAGTCATATAAGGTCAAGTGCCCCCTGTGGCTGGCTGAGCGTTTTTATGGTTGTGTGCAAGAGAACCGATCCCTATTCTTCGGTCCACTGGAACCGCTCGATCCCCTTGCTGATGCCCACTTGCGACAGCATCTCTCGCATTGCTACGTACTCCGCTCGCTAATACGCCGCCACGGACATGCAATGGTTTGCTGGTTTCCTTCTCCCATGGTTCTTACTTTTTCTACCAACAGCCATCCCTCCTGAATCGAAAGTCTTGAAATTTCTAATATTCGTTGAAATTCGGATAATGTGGGTCATTATTTATTGAAAACTAATGAAATTCCCAGCGGATTGCCAGCGATATCCCAATTACTCTTGTTTCTAATCTTAAGTCTATTCGCGGATACGCTGCTTTCGCATTTGTAAATCCTCCAACATTATGCCTATCCCGGAGAATGAGCTGTAGTAGGGATTCCGGCTTCGTACTGGATGCCCTGCTCCAGGAGGCATGTCCGAGAAAAAACGGTAACGCTGTATGTAAGGATGGGGACGGAAAGGATGGGGTCCTGCCATTGGAGGAAGAGAGAAGAGTCGTGTTCCAAACTTCTTCCAATGCTCACCTGCCTCCCCCCCCACAAGGCAGGACCCCCCCCCCCTTCTACAGAGGTTTTAGCGCACTCGGGGCTGGTTACAGCCCCCCCCCTTGCGCCACAAATAATGGAACCATTCAGCCATTCACAGAGAATTCAACCCAACTTTCTATGGTTCCAGTGCCACCGGCCTCTCAATATAACGCTGAACATGTGAGGATAAGTAAAAAAGCCGCTGTAAGTTTACGGGGCGGGAGGGGCATTTTGCACCTTCGGTAGTTTCTTTTGTTAGTTCCTGTTAAACTTCACGTCTCGTCTTGATAAAACCTGTAACTCTTGTATAGAAGCTCACGCCGTACGAAACTTCAAGGGAGCTTACAGGTTCTCCCAGAGGGGTTTAGCAGTGATTGACATGAACCAGCAAAAGCCCCCACCAAGCTGAAAGGCGTCGTGAAAAAATCTGTCAGCAGAAGAGAATGGGATATGTGCAGTATTTAGTGGGCGATTACATTGTAGAAAAATGATTCCGCTAGCAGAGTGCAGTTTGTTCAGCCCCCCCCCCCCCTCATCCACCATCCCACTCTTGCAGTTTCGTAACATTAGAATGGCGCATTCACAAGACCGTAACGGTTTGATGATGGTAAGGGGGAAAAACGTCCATTCAAAGTTTTATTTTCGCACATTCAAACATGCTGTCATTCAATCCATTGACGTTACGAGTTTCATTGAATGAATTCGCCCATTACTCCCGCATAGTTGCATAATCGCTTTGCTATTGCCAATCAGGCAACATCATACTGTAGCCCTGTGATTCACCGCTTTTAATCGACTTGTGTACTTTGATAGTAATCTTTCGAAACTTTTCTTCATGACTCATTGTTATTATTCTTGTGAATTTAACCCCCCCCCCCACCGCCATGGGCACGTCACCAAGCATCTTGGAGCACCAATAGGGGCTCAAGCTACTCCCGGGGCGAAGCCTTGGCCGAACCTATAATGGAAGGAAAAGTTCGATCAAAACCTCGCCTGAATTGAGCAGGGTGGCATTAAAAGGTGAATAACACGAAAGATTTATTCCTCAATGAACTACCAATGAGTGTATAGATATAAGGGTAACTGACGTAAGGGTGCGTCTATTTTGTACCTACGTTGTGACAAACAACAATGGAGAAGCACTGGGCATAGTGGTGTCACGTTCAGCGGCTCCTTGCTTTGTCTCGCATGGGTTATGGGTTATATCATCCAGTTATGGTGCAGTTATACTTTGACTCCTATCTTCCTGTCATTTTGCCCATCATTTTCGGATTACTCAACTGAACATGAGCTTACTGTGGACATTTTAAGGGTGCGAAACTGACGTCAGCTAAGCCTTTGAAGCTGTCTATAGGAGAAGGAATAATTGTACCTGTTCTAATCAATAGCAGCGACTTTTCATCCCAGGAAAAAATTGTGTCCAGAAAAGGTTGACCTAACAAGAAGGCTTGTTAATCCAGTCCCTACAATCCAGTGAAGAAGCCTATTATAGATCGTTAGCTGCACAGGTGGTTTGACGTGTGGAACGCATGCGGGCGGCAGATCGACGCAATCTATGCAATATTCTCCATTGACGCAGCCGTGTCGTCATGCGCTACCGGTCGCAGTACCAACGCATTGAATTCCGCTTACTTTGCGCGAGCTGTTTCTTTTTTTCATGGAATTCAACTGGTAGTGATGGAAATTTAAGAGCGATATTTGTATTGATTTTCCCGATTATATTATCGTACAGTTGAATGGCTGACTACAGTAAACGGCCTCCGCACAGTTTCGAAGACGTCCGAGGGTTTCTTTGGTGGTTACCTTCAGCTAAGGGACAACTGTGAGCCCTGCATCGCTGTAATTTTCCAGGGAAGCGTTCTGTCGTCGACGAAGATTTTTGCAAAAATCGTACCCTCCTCTAAGCTCCTTCTCGAGCGATCCGCACCTGCCCCTAATCCTACCTGCCTCTGCTGATTTTTTGACCGGCTCCTATTTTCCTGAATTTGCCGCTAAGTTTTCCATTTCCATCCGCCACCTCCCTCCTTCCCTGCATGAACAGTACCGCGGAGCGGGCAGCGAAACGGACCAAACCGAGAAACTCAATAAACAGAGCAACTTTTTCCACAAGGACAAACACGACCCTCTCTCTCCTGCAACCAACATATGGACCCCTAGCGACTGAAGTCCCCCAGCGTACGACGGGTGCCTCTCTCAGTGTCTGTCTCTGGGTTCATCGGCTGGCCTCCCATATGGTCCATAGGCTTTAACTCACGGCCTAATCATCAGTCCATAAGTCACGTTCTCCACGTTTCCTAACCCAATGGACTTGCCCTCGACCTCTTATCTGTCATTCGATGAGCAGAGCTCCAGGTTCATGGTGTCGAGATGCCAGCTGGATACCGGCGATCGCATTTGTTTGCCGATCGTTGCAACGTATCGCGCAATTATGAGGGCGATTTTCTCGTGTCGTTTGCGTAACAACGTTAACGGTAGGCGGCCGCACACACGGTTCGTTTTGGTCTCAATACAAAATGGCTCTAGCTTGCCTGGTAGTGCCGCCCCTCCAGTGGTACTAATACAATTGTGCCTTTTTATGCAATTCTTCCAGCTCTTGATCACTTTTCGAGCTGACCACTTTTTCCGAAGAGGATGCGCTAAAATCTCATTTTCAACTACTGTCTTCACCGTTCCAATTCTCTTTTCTCTGCCTCACTCTAATGTCGTTTTTATGGCTGCTTTCTGCCTAATGACCTGCACTCCTGACCAGGTGCACTCGTGAGCGGTGTTTGTTTACGGTCTCAAGATGGCTGAAGCCGGCCTCGTCTCGTCTTTCATCTACAGCGCCAGTATTCGGCCCATTTCTAGGCTCCGTGCTGGTGTCCATTTATTTCCGATCGCCCGATCCGGAGGGAGAATCCTGCCATGACTCTCGTCTAGGCCAGCTAAACATTCTACCCACATGGGTCAATAAATTGGGGCAAGAACTGTCTGGGAGAGTAAAAACGCTAAGGTGTATCATTGCATGGGCCAAATCGCATGTCACATCCGCTACGATTCTGAATGAAAGCAGAATGCGTGTCGCATTCCAAAAATGGATCGGCCAAGGATTATAGCTGCTACTTCTATTCTGGATATAGTTTTTAGTTGCTGCACACATGGTTTTTATGCAAATCTATGATTCTCGCACTGGAGAATGAACAGAAAATACCCGTTCGTACTTATAATACCAGCTAGGGCGTTATGAGAGTCTGGCAAAATTCTAGGAGCTGTCGCCGACTTTGTATGACGTTTCTCTGTAGACCCTTTGCCCATCTCCCGAGATACCCTAATTCTCCCATGTGAGCTTATTCTCCTTAGGGCCTTTATTCCTCACGCAATTCTCTGAAACCTGCTGTTATGGTATTGTCGATGGTCCACCTCCGAGGCGGCAATGGTGTATACGACCCAGTCGGCTTCAGACCTGCTCCAGACACTTCGGATTCCGTTTTTTCTTTTGGAACGATCAGTAAGCTGGAGCGAAATGTGCCGAATAACTTATTGATGCGTTGTTAGCCTGCTACTGTTTCTTATTTGCAAAAAATAAGCAAAAACAAAGAAGAGGGAGACCGACGTTCAGAGATAACTCTTCGCACCACGCGGAACTGCGAGCGCAAGACCTCGATTCCGCCGCACTTCATGCTTGGAATACGGGCCAAGTATTCGAAGGTGTCTACCAGTTAATGCCGAACTACTCTTAAAAGTCGCTCTTGTAGTTTTTGTATGCATTTTGTGAAAGAAAATTCCTGTAGGGGGAATGTTGACATTGTTACTCATTGTTACCTTTTTTGAGGGGGGAGGGAGGGTGTGGTGGTTTGAATTGTTGACATTTCTTATCCATAGTCTACGTATCGCTCGTTTATCATCCGTGAAATCTCAGAACGCCAACGCATTCGTTTTAGAATTTGTTTTCTGGTCATTATTTGTAAATATTTTTTAGAGAACGGTTTCTTGCACGAACCTCTTAAGACATGTCGGGCCAGACGAGCAGGACGTCATCGGAGAAGCTTCAAGGGGTGCTTGAATCGTCTCCCACCGCCCGTCCTCACTTCTTCAAGGTCTTTCTCTCACTTCTCACCATTCGGGTTGAACCGTCGCCAGAGTGGCATACTGGTGACTTTCTGAGTAAATCACCACCCGATCACCACTGGTAGAGCGAGGCAGTCCGGAGGTTAACTCATTCCGCCCTTTCTGACGCCCCCCTCACCCCCATACCTTCCACAGATTACGACGCTGTCATTTATAAGTGCCGCCATCACAGATTTATTTTCATATTTCTACTTCATTGCAGCTCCTTCTCATGCTCATTCGAAAGTTTGAAGGAACAGTTTACGCTGACCGTCTAGGCGGGGACGGGAAATCGTACCCTTTTAACTAGAGATGTTAGAAAGACAGTGTTTGTCTGTATCCTCCCACACGACCAGCGTGGACTGGGTGCTAAATAACATCGTTTTCATCGTCTGAAGAAAATCTCTCCTTGCCGGCGCTACACATTAAAACAATCTCACAATCAGTTTAGTCATCGAACTGCCCCCCCCCCCCTCACTCCACCCCTCCCCCACCCTCACCGTAGACGATCAGCCCTGATCGTTGTAAGATTGCAAGATATGCATTGAGCGAATCGCCTGGGAGCATGTAATTTGTACAGCAATTTCGTCAATGGGCACAGTTATCTAATGGATACGTCTACACTATAAAAACTAGATCTATTCCATCGTTTTAGTGAATGTTGACGAGAATTCTTCTCTTTGAATCGGGACGTCTATAAAACACCGATCGTACACACCATAAACACCACTTTCATCATGTTTCACATCCGTATTCTCACATTAGGCCCTTGTAGTTATAGGCCTCGTCTTAGGCCTTTATGATTGCAAAGTGGGTGCTCTGGTTTCATGAGATTTCACTTCAGTGCTGTTCGTCTTGGGAAGTGCATTGCACTTTCGCTGATTCCTTTTCCTAGTTCCTGTTGAAATGCACGTTATTAAAACCTGTAGGCTTTGTCAGATGTAAAATAATCCTCCTGTCATTGTACTGCTTTACAGTAGTTCACTGTTCTCTACAGGAGCCATCGGATGGGAACCAGGAACCCCTCAGCT
>MU913438.1:973-16182 GCA_036418165.1 Cooperia oncophora | reverse complement strand
CGCCGTGATGACGATGCCACGCTTCCTCTTTATTCTTGCCAGCAGTTTTGCCCCAGGAATATTGCCGTATTTCCTCAGCAGCTGTAAAACGTGTCAGGCTGTTGTCCACCCATCCTTTTCTCTTGACCAT
The DNA here is from genome assembly GCA_036418165.1 of Cooperia oncophora. Classification (NCBI taxonomy): domain Eukaryota; kingdom Metazoa; phylum Nematoda; class Chromadorea; order Rhabditida; family Trichostrongylidae; genus Cooperia; species Cooperia oncophora. The sequence continues at coordinate 16,052 of MU913438.1, read as the reverse complement.
ACCTCCGAACACCCATGTTTCGTCCATATAAACTACGCAGTCCCCTCTTACTAGGGCCTCTTCCACTTTCCTCAGGTATAAAGATCGCTTAAGGGCGAGATCGGACCGTTCAAAGATGTATCGTTGCCCTTTAAGGATCTTGTAAGTAAAGCCATCAATCTCCACACCTTATCGACGACAGTGTGAAATACGGACAGGCTGCTGTCATTCGCTGGCGCAGCTCCTGGATGGTGACGTCAATCTCTTCCTTCAGCATTGAGTGCACCAGCCGCCTCTCATTCTCACCCATACGGCGCCGTAATTATTCATAGCGGTCATTACCGCTGCTTTCCTGACTGTGCGACTCTTGCAAGCCACTCGCGGAACAGCAGGGCGGACAGGTGAATTACTAATCCGAGTGACCGCCGGTACACTCACACGCATGCCGTGGCAGTTATTTCTGTGATTCGAACGGTTTCACGTGCTGTGGCCCCGAGATGTTCTTTCAGTTTTGCCAAAAACTGCTCCACATTTGCGATGACGGCTTTCGCATCAGGGATAAAAAGGTGGCGCCCTCTGAAGTTACTCAGAACATCAGTCACTAGCATGTTATGCGGTATAGCATGCAATGCTATGCAGAGGCAACTTTCACTGCGATAATGTTGCTCAGCGACTGGTTGCACAAGAGCAATCTCCTGAAAGCGGATCTCCCTTTTCAGTGAAGCTGAGAGCGCAACATCAACACATCAAAACGCACTGACCCCCACTCTAGCACCGTGCACCACTTCCCTGGATGGAGCCAGCAAAAGCGATCGGGCAATAGGAGACTGAAAACGATATCACATATACTATGTGATCTAAATATCAGAGAAACCAAAACAATCTTTGCTCTTACGAAATCACGTGGTGCGTCCATTGCGCAGAAAGAGGCTTTAGTGTCGAAAAGGAAATCTTAACGTCTTGAGAAGGTGTGGGTAGTAGATACTCAGGTTGTTTCCGAATGAAGCAATAAGATTTGCGACTGAGTCTACACCACATTACGCCTCGACAATTGCCATTGTTTATCGACAAGTAATCATATCTAATGAAACTAAAGCGTGACCGAGGTGTAATAGTGGAAAAATTGAAAAATAGAAACTCTACGAATTTGTTAGTAACAAAAGCTGCAGTTAAGTCACATAGTCACGGGTGCAAAGCAGCACCATGAGAATCTAAGAGCTAATGAAGTGAAAAATGGTTTGTTAGTAACAAAAAAAAACCGTAGCACACACTGGAAGCGACTAGTGGTGGAAAGAAACTGAATCAGAACATGGCACAGCAGCATGTCGTTCACAGCAGAAGTCTTTATGGTGGATACTGAACTGAAAGCGTGCACTCTCTGCAAAAGCAGTAAAAAGTTTGTAAAGAAGCAAACTAAGACACTGAAAAGCAACGAAACGGAACATAAAAAAGGGGAGTTCTACCTTGGCAACAGTGATAACTGAAGGCAGCGGCAGGCGAAAGCAGGGGTAACAGCCACACTTCCTCGGCGGAAATTACAAAAATCTATACAGAATAGATAATAATAATAATATAGCAGTGATAGTTTGCATGTCTACCTACAATTTTCATCACGTTCACGAAAACATTCATGAAAACATGACGACTGCAGAACGCAGCGTAAAAAGTCGTAGGTAGAAGAGACGTCAAGCTTCAAAACCGTGCCAAAGTGTGTTCTTCTCATGAAAAGAACATAACAATAGCATAGCAAGACTGAGACACATAAAGAAGAGCAAATAAAAAATGAGCCAGAGAACTCACCAGCTGCCACAAATGGCGGCCACCAAAGCAAACCTTGAAAATTTGGCTATTTGGAAAAACTACAAACTTCAAAACCGTGCCAAAGTGTGTTCTCCTCATGAAAAGGAACACAACAATGGCATAGCAATGAAGATTGAGCCATGTAAAAATAGAACGCACAAAAAATAAGCGAAAATACTCACCGACCGGCCTAAATAACGGACGGACACTACCACAAATCTTCAAAAAACTCATTCAAAAAAAACAACGCAGGCTTCAAAACCATGCCAAAGTGTGTTCTTTGCGTAAAACAGAACACAACATTGGCACAATGCCGAAGAATGCGTCATAACCAACCAGCACAACTTACGGGCAGCTTGGGGAACACGGGTGTAAAAGCGGCTCTAGTCTTCAAAACCGTGTCAGAGAGTGTTCTCAGCATAGACAGGAACACATCAGTGACACAGTAATGAAAAAGAAGCCAAACAGAAGGGGAAATGAGAAAGAAGCAGACAAAACCTGAAAATGCGAAAACAACTAGCAAAAAAAAGCAATTAAAACCACAAAAATCACGTTAACACAGCCACCAAAAAAAGACAATGTTCTAATCTACTACCTAAAGAAGAAAAAAGCAACTCACCTTCTAAAAAAGCGGCCGAATAAGGAACAATTTGTAGAAGAAATGGATCGCCCCTAACCAAGTGCCAGGATGGCGACTGTATGTAATGGAGTCGGCCCATAAGTGATAGCATTTTTTTTCTCACTCGAAATATCGCACCAAAGATGAAAAGTTTTGTCACTGAGTTTTATACTGTTTTGCAGAGAATTCCTAGCCCTTTAGATAGTCTTCTTGATTTTCTTGAAAATTCTCTCTCCATTAATGTTTAAAGGCAGCGCCCGCGTTCATTTGTTGTTCCACGCCTCTTTGGATATCGTAGCTCACCCTATGAGGATGCAGGACGTACTAGTTTCGCAACTCAAAAATGCGAGAGAATAGCGGCGCCCGCTCGTGAAGAGTCGCCCACCTGGCGACCACTACGCCCAACTTCATTTCTAATGGTTGCCTGATGGTGCGGTTGTTCCGCTACTAACTCTCTCCACTTCGAATGGTGAGAGTGAGGTGATAAGGGAAAACAGCTGATATCAACAAGTGAGAACTCGTGCGGCCGCGGCTTCTCTTCGCCTTGAGCACGTACAACCTCAGCTCGGCGTGGGGTCCTATATAGGAACATATCCAATGATTTTTGCATTTTTCTTCACTAATGAACTACTTCTACCTTGTTGTCACTGTCTGAGCCCCATAACTCATCGAAATGAACGCGGGCGCTGCCTTTAAGTGCTCAAACTGGAGTATCAGTCAGTTCGATGAAATTGAGCATTTTCGACAGCCACACTTTTCCCACCTCTACTTGAAAAAAACTCAAACCGCACAGGTCCCGTTGCTAAGTATGTGGCCAAGATGCTATGTCCTTAGGTACTTTAAGTGACTAGAAGATTTCAATTTTGACCTCATAGACAAGCATCGAACCTAATGCCCTATTGTGTCCAACTGAGAGCTTACGGAATTACCTTATTCAAGGAGATTCATGCCAAAGATTGAGGAATCGTTAGAGGTCATGGAATGCTTCCTTTTCGTTATCAACTACCTTCCTCAGTTGATGTTAGACGTTCGAAAGTGTGGATGGGTTTTACAGGCATCCACCCCCAAGAGGGCGCCCCGTGACACCTCTTAATCGCTTGAACCAACTTCAAGCCGTCATAAGACGCATCTCTCTTTGGTCATGTATATCACAAGTTACGAGCTTCTTCTGTAGTTCGGAGCCGAGATAAAGTGCAAAAAGTTGTTGTCGAGAACTTATTAAAAATCGACAGAAATTAAGAAAAGTATGAAGGCAACCATATGCTCTTATACAGCGGAAAGCACTACTTATCGGCCAACCTAATACGTACTACGGTGATCGCAATGGTGGAGTAAATTGCACTGTTGCGCCTACCTCAGTGGTAGGCCCACGCTTTTTGGCAGCCTTAGATCGAGGGCCCTACCAAGAGCAGCGTTCCAGGTGATCCTGGTAATACTACCAACGTGGAATAAGCCTTGGTGGCAAGTGGCCCCTTCGCAAGTGCGCGATCTGACAATGAGGGTCAAAGGAAGGCCCGCAACTACAAACGGTGGCTAATGGAGCTCAGAGCTCACAACAAAGCACCTTGAACAGTGAAGAAAAAAGAACAGGAAAAACTGCCCAGTACGCCCTTTAAACGACCCCCTATCTTGTGCGTCCATCCTACTATAGGACCTTGGGTCCAAGAAGTGATATACAGGGCAGGACGGGAACACTTTTGGTGGGTGACAGAAAGTGACAACAGTTGATAAGATCTGATAAGGGATCTTAGGGAGGGAGAGTGATCAAATCCGTAGCGCAGGCTGCAGCAACGGTGACACCTTCGTTTCAAGAAGCGAAGTAGGGGAGGGACCCGGATATCACTGACGGGTGTCAGGAAGTGGCAGCAACTGATAAGTTATGAACGACAAGTCATCATAAGCGAAATCTGCTACACCGCTTACAACCATAATGCGATTGATACGGTCCAGGTATCAGGCTCTCAGTATTTGTACACAACTCACTCCTGTGCTCTTATGAGTGTTGGCATTATGTATTTCAGATGTATTGAGATTGTTTACATAGCTATCATGAACAATTATCTGCCATCAACAACCTTAGTGAGCGTTATTCGAAGCCTGCCCTGCCGAATGCGGGTGTGCACTCCAGCACAAGACGCTTTATGGGTGGAGAAAGCATGAAGCGGTAGGCTAATCTAACAGGTGCTACAGTCCCATGTAGGTCATGGGGTTTTGCATGTACCAGGCAATATCGCTTACATTAGGGTAGTCATCAATGGTGATAAGGATATGGCGTCGGAGAACAGGCGTGACGACAAGATTTTGTTGTTTGCTGTGTTTGCAGTTGAGTACTCTATTGATGTATGTTATGTAAAACCAGTCGAATCGCTGGGCTGACGCCGAGCTCTCCTCCTTCTTGTATAGTGATGAGTAGGCATGTTCGTATGGATTCTCACTTGCTATTATCATGACGATACCAGCTCTTCTCCCTTATCACCTCACGCTCACCATTCGGAATGGAAAGAGAGCTAGTAGAGAGTTACTAGCTAGTAGATGGGAGCTCATGGGCTTAGCTGTTAAGTTTCCACCCGCGATTCTTGCAATTTTCTACCTTGAATGCAGTGAAGGTTCTACGACCGCCTACTAGATCTTCTGACAGTTTTGAGAGGTCTTGGCCTTGGTTTATCGTGGAACGTGCTTTTAAATCCCGGGTTTATACCTCATCTACCCATTCCCAGGAACAAGAGTTCTCTAAAGGAAAACCAGAGAATTTTGGAGAACTCCGGAGAAAAGATAGGAATCGGTAAAATTGAAGAAGATGGTGGATAGAATGGGGTGGGTGAGAGGGTCGTACCAGAGAAATTGTTAGGGGGTCGATTTCGCAAAATTTTTGCGCAAGGGCAGGAGGTGCCCTGATTATGGTACCACTAATCTAGACCTATTTGTCATAGATGTCAAAGCAAGTCATTAATAAAGATGGAGCTTATAATCGTGATCGTTAAAGACACGTCCGCGATAATGGGTGCAGGTAGTGGTGCTAAAATATGGGAGAGATGCTGCCAAGTGACTCCTCTGTGAAGGGGAAATGCTAAAAGGAACGTCAGAAACGCCTGTAACAGGACTCAAACAATTGTACGGGTGAAAGTACAAGAAACCGCGGTTGGAACAGTTTCAGCAGGTTGACTCCCACTCTTCCGCTAGCATCGTTCTTCTCTGGAAGGTGGCCTCTGGAGGCGGAGTCTGGAGGCGGAGTCACTGGAAAAAGGAGGGAGTCACTGAAGCAATTTTGCGCTTCAACTCCTTGTCGTTACAACTCTACTCGCGAAAATGGCACAAGGTTGCCCACTGCGGTTCACACTGCCCTTTCCACACAATTTTTTTTTGTTTTTCCAGCATAAGGCCCATATCGTGCATAAAGTGCGCAGCCGTATAGGGTATTTGACTCTTGCCATCTCGAAATGTGCGGCAACAATACCAGATCGTATCTCAAGGCAATGCACACCAGTAAGCACGAGAAACACTTATGCGCGCAATCACTGCAGATTTTTCCCCGCCTCTGTGCGCTCACTTCCTGTCGTCGGGCCTATACAATGACTTTCGGGGGCCAGCCGATGTATTAGGTTGGCGGGAAAGTTTTGTCACATTTTTCAAAAGAATATTTATATTACTCTATGGAGACTATATTAGATCAAAGTGATAACAGTTGCGATTCGACTACTTCTTGCCAACGTCCAGGTAGCTTATGGATACTATCCCTCCAGAACTGAGCCTCACGCGAGGCAAAATACGATGCTAGCTCAACTTCGACCTGGGCACGGGTTTTGAACTTCTTCCCATCCAGGTAACGGGTTAGGAAATCGGAAGATAAAAGTAATACGGGAGCGAGTCTGGTTCTACCGGGAGAGATGAGGCAGAACACTGACAACTGTCGTGGTACAGGCAGGCAAATATAGAGCCCTGCTGATCCCTCAACACGAAAAACCGCAATCACAGGTGGTTCAGAGTCCCACCGTAGCCACCAACTAGAAGACTAAATCAAGAAAAAACAAAAAAAAAACAAAGACAAAAAAAGTTCATTCCAAGGGTCCTCCTCGGAAACACACACTGGTCATCACCCAAAGTGCAGCCTTCCGCTCCCCGAAGGTCTAACAGGGTTCAGCTATCAACAAGGGGGAGGTCAGTGGGGCAGGAGATAACCTGCGAGGAGACCCTGTCACCCAAAAAACCAACCAAGGGCTGGTCTAAAATACGCGCCTGACCCAGCCACCAGAGGAACAGCAGCCAGGATTCCGCTGGCCGCCGAGTCGCACAACCGTAGGACCTAAAGCAAAAACACACAAAAAGCCAGACGAGATGGCATGACGCAAAATCTATAGAACAAGCGCGCCATAGTCGGGCCCCAGCCCGTGGCGCTCCCATGTGTTAGCCCCAATACATGAATAAGGAAAGCCCCACAACACAACATAAAATACTACACATTTATTTTGGCGGGAAACCTTGAACATTAACAACTTCATTCTTCTACCTCTCATTCTGCCTAAAAAAAAAAAAAGTATGTGGACGACCAACATCCATCTGACACAAATATTGTTGCGTAGTTCGCGGTAAGAGCGGCAAGGTTACTCTGCCGGCCTGCGCGAGTGATAGTCCTCGTAGCGACAGGTGCTACTCGGACCTGCACTCCACGTGAGCCTGCATTAGACCTCTCTACAGGACAACGGGCAAAGGACATTCTCACTCACCTCGCAGGACGGGTGACCAAGAGAAAGCAACGCTGCGCCGAGTCTCTGAGACAGGCGATTTATACACAATCAAGCAGCACGGCAGCGGAGACATACGTAGCCCCGCAGCTACATAATTGGTTGAAACGAGCGGAGCGAAAGCAATAGTTTTGGACTTAAGTAAGGGCGCGAAACAGAGCTACAGGCGCTCCGGCGAGCGACCAGGGCAACAGTCGCGTTCCAGCGACAAAACAAAACCATAATTGCAAAGAAGCACACGCAAAGCTCCGATTTGACAGATTCGTGAAGAGCTGTGTGCGCGGATACTAGGCGTTGTCCAATCTGGAAGTACGAAACTTGGAATTAGAGAGAGAGATCCCCAAGCCTGTAAAACCTCCATGATATTTCCTATAATACTCAAAATCTGCTACAGAACAGATGCTGCGATGTAGAGGTCAAGCCCGTGATGGCGAACCACCCTCAATCCAGTAGTTGCCAATGACGGAGCCCCACAACACCCACCATACGGACAACAACTCTTCGGGATGCATCTCTCGCAGCTCGTCCTTGCACTCTTCTCCAGGTCGAAACCCATGGAGACTATTCCATGTGAAAGTTGTCGTAATAGATGGCCACGTTCTCATCGCCCCAGTGATGAGATGGTAGCCACCCACAGTTGCACGAAAGTCAGACGCAGGGTCAAACAAGCATCCACCCGGCGATCAAGGTCGGCAGGCTTGAGGCGGTGTGGCACAAAACGGCCCAGTTTTTTAGTTATTCCCAGCTTCTGCAATCCAGCTTCCACAGTGGAATGGTGAGTGTCAAGAGTGCTCGCCATATCCCTTGTGGATTGGAAGGGGTCCGAATTTCAGTAAACGGTCGCCGTAGCTGCCTCATGTCCAGTTCTGATGGGCGTCCTGACCTGTCTTCGTCTTCAAGGCTGTAGTCCCCGGTCGTGAAGCGCTGGTACCACCGCAAGATCGTCCGATAACTGAGGGCGTGCTCCTTATACATATTCCCTGTTTGGGCTTCTGTCGCTTGTCGCGTTCGAATCCGAGAGTGGAAATGAAAAAAAAGGATGATGTGCGCGCAGTGCTCATGTCTTGGTACAATTCTGCTCATCTGTAGAATCCCCGCGCGGGGAGTGAAAAGTGAAACGGGCACTACTATTATGGGGAGGGCTCAGGAGAAGATCAGCATTCCATTGGCTAACTGCTGACTATTATCCGATTGGACGCTAGATCTGAGGACTAGATATGATAGGCAATCTAAAAAGAAATGTGACAAAAACTTATCCCAGACCAAACCACCTTTTAAAAAAAATAACAAGTTCACAGTTTGGGGTTTTAGCTCCATCAGACGATGTCGTTACTGTTTTTCTCGTTCGCGCGCTCAATGTTTCCTCAGTACAGGCTTTCAGTTGATCAAAATCAACTGCTTTTGTTTAGTTTTTTCTCCTCTGATGGGCCAACTTGCTCCAACAGAAGCATTTTAAAGCCGTTACCACCATGCTGCACTCTAAGGAACTTACTGCGAATTCAATCCAAAGCAACATGTTTCTTTTCGAAGGATGAACGACAAGACGTCGACTGAGTGAATGATCCAAATTGCTGAGGCATTTCAAGATACCTGAAAAGGACAAATCGATATTCCATAGAGATGAAAGAGGAGTTCTTGCGAATAAATCTGAATTTTCAACGAGCACAGGACTCCATGCGGATAAGATCAAGTTCTGCCTTCACTTAGATGTGCCTTTGGCCCAGCACGGGGTATGCAATACCAAAAATGGTAAAAATTAAAAATTCTCAAAGCTTCCTGTTTCCAGTTCAGAAGCTCCAAGGTTTATTCCCCTTGCCCACTTCATTCCAATATTGTTATCCCTTTCAAGATAATTTTGACTCTGCTTCCTGAATAACTCTTTCACCATGGCAACCACTTTGCGGCCCTTACCCTCTGTGGCCCACCCTTTGCCATACCAGTGACATACCCAGCAAGCTATGAGCACAACGATTTTTAGTATATGCAAACACAGAGAATTAAGCCGCCCGTGACCGCTCGCTCAATTCCCGGGTGGTGTTTGGCCTACAGCTACGGCTGGACCCAAACGCTGCCACGTCCAGGAAAGAATATCTTATCACTTTGCATTCTCAGAAAACGATCTGTCGCAATATGCTCTACGCCTACATCATGTTGTATTTTGTAAACTTGGAAATATTACCTGCCATAATCAGAGCAGACTGGGACTGTATATATTGGGTTAGTGCACTTCGGTATTGATCCAGATTCTGAAAGCATAGAATGGCTTGGGCAAACGGGTGACAGCAAACAACGATAACGACCATAAGGTCAGAACGAGTCAACTTAACATGAAGACTATTGTTTCCACCACTTTTATCGTCAGCTACCTCTGGGCGCAGGGTAGGACGGACGGTCATAACAATCGTAGGCTCGCTACGACGCCTAAACACGCCTAGCGGTGGCGGACGCGGCGATTCCTGGGCTAATGCCGTTTGGACTCCAGCAATTTCGGCACCGAGCTCATTTTTAAATTGCCTAAGTCACCAAATCCGCTAAAAACTTGTATATAGGGGTAGTTTAACATCCTGATTACGAATATGACATTCACTCTTGTCGCTGGCGCCAAGAGAGGACACTACGATTACCTCCTGGGCTCAGCCTTAGCAGAGCGCAGATAATCGTAGTGTCATCCATTAGCGCCAGCGACAAGAGTGAATGTCATATTCGTAATCAGGATGTTAAACTACCCCTATACAAGTTTTTAGCGGATTTGGTGACTTAGGCAATTTAAAAATGAGCTCGGTGCCGAAATTTCTGGAGTCCAAACGGCATTAGTCCGATTCCTGCACGTACGTTCGAACGCGTTCATACTTCGCGACTTGGTCGCTCTGATCGCGCGAATTTGGAAGCACCGATAGGGCGAGCGATCTGGCCGCTCTGATCGCTTAATCTATGTGGTCACTTTGATCTCGCGAGCGGTTTCATTGGCCTGATCGCGTGATCGGAAGCGATCGGCGAAAGTCGGTTGGCGCGGAGCGCAGAAAGACGCCGACTGCGCGAAGCTGCGAGAGATGGACGTGTGGGGACAAAAAAATTTCCTGATACACATATAGATTGAATCAAAGTCTCTAAAGTTCTGAAAAATTCCTATTTATGCCGACCCCTTTCAAAACAAGGTATTGTAAGTGAGGTCAGTTTAGCAGGTGGGGTTGAGCGAAACCAGTCTACGTGAGTGTTGAGGCATCGTAGTTGGGAGGGGGGGGGGGGCACTCGGCAGCGCTCGGCCGTTGGCTTTGACTGTACGTAAAGCCCCTTCCCCAACCAATGCTCAGCTTCCTAAGGCCAGGTTTGGGAGAAGGACCACTATCTCGGTGGGGGGGGGGGCGCAGACGTGCCACCCGACTCATATCGCCGTGTGGTCAAGTATGCACATCTGGATCCCATCAAATTTGCCTTTTTCTCCATGTCATGTCTACGAATCTGACGTCCTATTTGACTTTTATGAGCAATGAACAAATATTTGTTTGGATCAAAAAGTATGGAGGCCCGACGCATAGTCGTGCATTGGTTACCCTTATCTCGTCTATTTATAATCTCTTCTCTGATGTCATAATTTTTTCCATATAAGAAGTATCAATATCAGTCACGAGGCGTGCAAGATAGCGACAAACAGGTGGTAGTGGAGGGAATGAGGCCGAATAATGCCTAATCTATCCGCTACGCAAATGCGCGCCCAACCGTTACGCGGCGTGGACACAATAGTGTATAGGAACGAAAAATTTTCTCAAGAAAATGTTATGTTATGTAAGGGAATACGTAAAAATTCGTTAGTTAATATTTCTAGTCAAATTAAGGGCTAATGGCTAATTCTCATGACTCCATCTTAAAACAACGCGTATCGTGACTGCACCGTGATTTGGCCTCAGATATCTCAAACATCGATTAGACATAGTCAGAGCGTGAGATTTGTGGACAACGAGTAAAAAAGAGAACGCATAGTCCGTATCGCTGATTTTTGCTGACTCATTGAGGTCATTATCACCTTCGCAGAAAACCTGATAAACAGGTTAACTGCTCCGTTTTTCGTTCTGTGATGATCAGTAATATATTAAACATTGATTACCATCGTAAATGCCTACAAATAAATAATAAAAGCAAGATAAGATAGTGTTCTCGAAAAATACCGTGAAGTTGTCGTGTCATGCGCAATGTACGTGAATACGGACCTTATGATGACAGCTGCCACCAATTGAATCAAATTGATTTCCCCGTTTTCCTTCATTTTCATTGTACTGAGTGGTGCGTATTGCCCTAACTACCTGGTTCGTGAACTTCGAGTGGTTTCGAAATACCTCAAAGATTATTTTCATTCAACGCGGCTTTTTTCTACCATTATTTCCCATGTTAATGTCGTTGCGTAACGATGTCTGGTAATCTTCATATTCTTTCTTTTGAAAACTCTGTAAAATAGGAGGGAAATGCAGAGTTCAGCTCATAAACTGATGAAGCGGTTGTAATTGCAATCGCTCATTGCACTCTTTAACAAAACCTAGTTGGAAAAAGTAAACGGGTTTCTTTTCAAGCTTACCGCTCTTTGAACAGTGTTGTACAAGCTCATTCACATGTTCAAGTCTATGGATGAATCCGCATTTCTTTTCATTTCGGAGTGAGTGTTGTCATTTATCAGGTCGTGTTCACGCACTGGCTTTTAACAGAGTTCAAAAAATCCGCGTGTAGGATTTGATACGAATTGATTGGCGAAATCACTGATGCTGAAGGAGATAAACTTCATTCTTCTTCCTCTAACCTCTTGAAATAGCTCTCTCGCTACTTTCTTGGACAGCCTCATCTGGGTGCAATAGTTTCTATAGCACGGCTTGCACAGGGAGCTTCCTAGGACTGTCATCGATGACATGAGCATCGTTTCCTTGCAATTTATTCGATTTTTCTGAGTACTGAACGGCATTTGCGCTGGATGGGTGAAGTCACGGGATGAGGATTAACCCAAGTGTGGGAAGGCGAAGAAGGGGCTAAGTTGTAGATAAATCATTTTACCCAATCTGGAGCTCCTTTATACGCTAGGAAAGTACGTTCCTTTACCGCTTAGTATAGAATAAATGTGTTCGTGTCTTAAAGGCATGCCCAATACTAATGACAAGATGATAAATAAAGTGAAGAACAACCCAGTAAAAACCCGCCCAGTATGCTCTATATAGTACCCCACACCGAACCGCGTTCTACGTGCATTTACGAGGAAAGGGCGTGGCTGGACGAGTTCCTACTTGTTGGTTCAAGCTCTTTCTCCTGGTCACATCCCTCTTACTATTCGGAATGGAGGGAGCTAGTAGCGCAACGACCGCACCCATAGAAAGCCTTCAGAAATGAAAGTTGGGTGTTGTGCTGGGCAGTGGGCGGGGCGTCGCCTTCGTCGTATTTTTTAGCTGCGAAGGTAGTGCATTCTCCATGTTTGCGGAGCTACTTTGTCCAAAGAAGTTGTATGAACATCACATAAACGCGGAGCCTGCCTTTAACACCCCTCTGCGAAATTGAAGAATCGACAAAGTGTAGTGAGTGGATGAGTTGAGGAGATAGATCGATAGATATACATTCTTTTCCGATATTTCAGCAATTCCGCAATTCATTGATCTTTCGTATTTCACGATTCTCCCGTGTCGCAGGGTACGAACGCCGACTGACATTTAATGTGAAAAGAAGTCTGCAGAAGATTTCACTGCAAAAGTAGCGGATAGTGTTTGTTATTTCCCGCGGAATAAATTGTCGCATTTTGCATGGGTGAGCTGCAAATTGTGCGTATATGAAGAAGTCCACGTCAGCGTCCACTATGCTATGGCACCAAATCGATTATTGACCAAATTTGATACGCGGGGCGCCCCGGCTTTGTTATCTCACCTGCATCGACCTGAAGTGCTTCCAGTGACATGAGTGCCACGCTTGTCCTTACTCGTACTGGTTCAGTAGTCTTTTACCGGAATATTCTTGCAGAAAGATCCCAGCGTTATTGAACTCTCCAATGGATCGCTTACATTGCTGCACTCTTTTGCAAACTCATGAATTCTCTTGTTTTTGTCTCTGTGAATCTATTAAGCGACGTCGGTACATGGGTCAGCAGATGTAATCGCCTGTTCCTTTAGAGTTAGTCCAATTAGAATTGATGAATCGTTAGGAGCTGATAGTTAAACTAGCCTCGCTTGATTTTTCACTGAAATTCAGTAGCAAAGCTAAATAAGGCACCAGTACCTTGAGAGGGACCCTCTCTAGCTGCCTACATAACATACGTCATGTTTGCAACCCCTCTGCTAGTAATGACGTGTGATTTGTTCGCGTCCAGCAACACAGCCTGGTTCGCGCTAGAGAGTCTCTCCCAAGGCACAGTCACCAAATTAGAACGAACATATAATAAGGGGTAAATAATAGTACAGACGAGAGACAGTGTAGTAGTGAATGGGCTAGTAATTGAGCCTTTTTAATCTATTTAGTTCTGAGTCGGAAGTACAGCTTATGTTGGTTAGGATTTTGTTTTGGGGTGTCGGGGAGGGTGGGGCAGGAGCGTGTTATTAAAAGAAAATGGAATATATAAAATCTCAATCTAGACATTTGAGGCTGAGTATGAAATAATTTCAGTCCGTAAGAGTCCCAGGAGCTCTTTGGATTCGAGTGACTCCTACGATTCCTACAAATTATAACAGTAGGTGAAATTTCATTGAAAAGTAATATTGATACTACTAGTAACATTGCTACCGGCTTCACCAGGGAAGGATGTCCAATGGTGACCGTCTAAAATCTCCAAATAATATCTGTTCTAACGTGTCTTTGAGATATTGATTACGAATCCTTTTTTTTTTGTCTGCTGAAACCCTTTGAAGAAAGTTACCATTGCTTTGTTTATACCGAGTTTTCGGGCTTTAGGCCTTTCCCAATGTAGCGTCGTAGTTCAACAGTCCGCACTTCAGCGACACCGTTGATATCGTCGCAAACAGTCGGGGCGGTGTCAAGAGGTTTAAAATGAGCCCCTCCCCCGTGGCGTTCTCACCACCGTTTGGTTTCTCCCTAAATCGATCCCTGCCGAGCAATATTGGTAGAACTGGGAACACTCATCCCCCCCCTAACTCGATCACGACCGATGCGACGATACCAGCTATAAGAGCGCGTTCAGACTTCGCGATCAGCGCGATCCGGATCGCGTGATTTGGATCGCGCGATCGCTGTGATCGCGTTGCATTTGGATCGCTGCGACGCTCTTCTGTGATCGCGTGTTTGGGATCGCGCTACTGTGGGTGAAATTACACCGGGAGGGGTCATGTTCGTTCGTGTTCAACTCAACTCAACAAACAACAACAACAAAGTTCTGGGGAGTCGTACTGATATCACCATTTCTCACATCACGATGCTGTATCCTGCCTCCAATAGGCAGTTCCAAAAACGATATAAAAGTAGTTCGACCTTTTTTGATGTCTTTTATTCCGTGTTCATATTCGCAATACTGACGTTTGCAGAAACCGTCGAAAGGAAAGGTTGTGTATAGACCCTGGAAGGCATGGCTGAACAAACAAGAGCAAACAACCTAATGTGACAAAAGTAAAGTGAATATCTGGAGAACTGGCAAAATCGGGGGAAGAGAGAGAACAACATCACCCGCTGTTGAAAGTTCTGCGTGTCTTACTTTTGGAACAAGATGTTCAATACTCCGCTTGAACGTACTCAGATGCAAAATTCAGTATAATAATTAGCATATTGTATATTTAGTACTATTTTACATAGGAAATAATAAATAACTCAAAGATATTTCGAAACGTTCCTTAAAATTAGGAGGGCGTTATGTACACAAAGGAAGAAAGAAGGAAAAGGAAAAAAAGAACAGGAAATAAACATGAACTAACATGATCCCCTCCCGGTGTAATTTCACCCACAGTAGCGCGATCGCGCGATCCACAGCATCGCGCGA
>MU913437.1:18402-28904 GCA_036418165.1 Cooperia oncophora | reverse complement strand
AATGTAATGCTCACACGTTCTCTTTATTATGCCGTACAGGTTTGTAGGGTGGAAGTGTTTATTTGCTTGACGTTTTGACCAATAGCGTCTTTCTGAAAGGCCTGAAAGCATGTCGGAACTCATGAAATCCTATTCTAGACCCCTTCTTCACTAGTTGCAACTCAGACCAAGAGGCTACCAACGAGAAGGGAACTCAAACTTTAGGTTACCTCGACACCCCTACCAGCACCAACGATTTGCTCAACTCAACACAATGTAGCAAGTGAGACTGACTGGGCTGCCGTACGTGATAATAGGCGTACGTGCAGTGAGTGCATCACGTCCTCACTGTTAAAGATCACATAGTGGAATATATGGCAAGAAATCAGCCGTTATCGAGATGCACTCATTCCTGTTATACATGAATTACGATGCTTGATCCAGAATTAAAGGCAGCGCCCGCGTTCAAATTTAATGAGTATGCGGCTCAGGTAGTAACAGCGAGGTAGCAAGAAGCCTATTAGTGAAGAAAAATCAAAGAGAAAACACGCAAAATGTACCGAACAACGGTTGTACGTGCTTAAGGCGAAGAGAAGGAGTGATTGCACGAGTTTCCACTTGTTCATATCAGCTGTTTTCCCTTATCACCTCACTCTCACCACTCCACGTGGAGAGAAGCAGCAATGGAACAACCGCACCATCAGGCAACCATTAGAAATGAAGTTGGGTGGCGTGGTCGGCAGGTGGGCGGAGCCGTCGGCTCTTTGCGGGCGGACGCCGCTGTTCCGTCGCATTTTTGGGTTGCGAAACATGCACGTCCACCATCCTCATAGGGGGAGCTACTAGGTCCAGAGAGGGCGTGAGAACAACAAATGAACGCGGGCGCCAAGAACGTGTTTTTCCGGGCACCAACATCGTTTTCGTAGGCCAATATTATGCACTTGACGCTAAAATCACAGCCATCATGTGGCTCTCTTCTATGCCTGCCGAGCGGTGCAATCAAACTTTCCCTTCGTTTGCTTGCTAGATGTTCTTACACATATTCTTATACGTACATGGTACCTAATTGCCTCCCAGTTTTCACCAATACATAAAGCACTACACGTTAAACAATGGATTTGGTAAACGTGTAATGCCCACGTGTTATTGGGGGGGGGTGTGAACCAAAAGAAACCCCGAGTTTTTGAGAGCAAGGCAGGGTTGTTTACTAGATGAAGGTTCCCCGGGACCTCCCCATCAGGGTGCATAGGCCTTCATCCGATAGCTGTAGCAGAAGTTCCAAGTATGAACATTGAACTTTGGTCATACGAATATTTACTGTATTAAAAGAATCACAACCTTACGTATTGCACCCTGTTTCACGCCTGAAAACTTCTGTGAGTCATTTGCTCCGTACTGAACAATTGTACTTGTGGCTCGATCCAGCGAACTGTAATCACTCAACATCCTGGAAGGCAGCCGGACGCTGCCCCCAGGAAACTGGGATTAACTCTAGGGTGCGCCCACACAACAATAATCGAGCATCTCCATAAGTTCGGTTAGCGAGAAGCATTACTTAATGGACACAACTTCAGTTAGGAGAAGCATTACTCTGACTACCTCTGAGCTGTGCCGCGCTCACAATACGACTGGGGTACGTAGCCATCTCTCCTTCTTTGCGCTCACCCGAAGAGCTGTTTGACAAAGGACGGCTGGAAGCAAGAGTCGTGTAGTCTACTAGCTGCTAATGCAGGAGGATAGGTTTGACGCGCCACTAATTCATTTTCCGTCAGGCTCTGAAGCGAGCAAACGACAAGGTAATGTTCAGGTAAAAAGTTAGGTAATTACAGAGCTTGTTGTTGTGGTTCGTATTCAGTTGTCTACGTTGAGTTTACTAGAAAGAAGTAAAAGGAGAAAAACGAAAAAAGTGGTCCTAATTTGAGACCACGCACAGTGGAGCATGAACCTTCTGCAGAACAGTAGAAATGGTGCCGTCACCTTTCCCATTTGACCTTACGAGATCTGTCGCAGCATGTGCTCTGCACATTCTTATTAGTGCGTGCCGAAAGACAGATTGTACGGTCACCTCCGTGGATCCTGGGCCGCAGCTGCAGCAGTGTGTCACTTTCTCCGGCCAAAACTTCGGGAACGGAGCTGTAGGGTAATCAAATCCGAACGCAGTCTCTATAGTCCACCGCGCTATCCTCAAGGTGCAGATCTTGCGTCACTCTCAAGTCCTGCAGCGAGACTTGTACTCAGCGGAAGAGGAGAAGCAGAAGCAAGAAGACGCAGAAATGTAGCGCTTAGCTACGGTTTGGCGTGTGGCTGGCCGTGCGGTAACGTGGGCTGAGAGTGGAAATGTCCCTCAGGTACACCACCTTTCATCCCCGTTCAAGCGCACTCTTGTCAGAGCTACTACAGCTGCGGACCCATTCGCTTCCTGCATTGCAAGAAATACGATCTACGAAGGTAACTGTGCACTTTGTTTTTCAGGGCTTAGAGTATACATGACGCTATCAGTTGCTTTGCACCTGTCGAGTCACGCTGGGTAACCTCACCAGCGACTGGCTCAAGCGAGTAGGTCCCACAGAGGGGATAGGCGGATGTAACGGTATTGAAAACAAATCGCGTCAGTCGTTCATCGGGACAGAACTTCCACTGATCAAGTCGCAAAAAGCCAACAGCTGATCGTGTGTACCTTAAGAACAAAAAAAGAGAGACTTCATTCTTTCAGCAGTGATAGTCACTTTTAATCAATGAAGTGTAAACTCTTCAGTATACATCCTAACACAGCACTGCCAGGAATTATAACGTAAATATTATGAAGGGCACATCCACAGGTGTTTCTGTTAGAGTCGCAAAGTCGCAAAGCACTGAGAGTGGTTTGAGCAGCTATTTGTAGTCCATCTGCTACGGGTCTGTCGCCCTGAAAACCGTTTGGCATAAGTATTTGACTGAATGCACACTTTACGATTGTCCGAGAGCTGGAACCACTTCTGTAACAAAGTAGGCAGATCAGCTGTAATAGAAATGTGCCCTTTTCGTCACTGAAAAGGGGGCGTACAGGCCACCAGTGGGCGGAGATACCACCAGGTTATTACACACCGTGGTGTAACAGCCTAGTGGTATCTCCGCCCACTGGTGGCCCGCACGCCCATCCGCACTTGTGTGTGGCCTTTCGGCGAGGGAGTTTCAAAACTGTTTGGGAGCTATGGCAAAGACGAAAAAGGCTAATTTCCTCGAAGCGATTCGCCCTTGCAGCTCCGTTAAACCTGCCGAACGCAATTCCTGTAAAGCAGGATAAGTGATTTTGCCCAACCCGCTGCTAGGCGTCCATGGCGATACTTCCGAGTGAAAGAGTTCGCAAGAGCAGAGTTGCCCATTCAGAAGAGGAGGACTCCTCCTCTCACATGATTTTCTTTGCTTTGAGGGCACATTACACACTAGCTAAGCGAAATGAGCCCTACCGTGAGTAATATAGCGAGAACTCATTTCCGAGGTTCTTAAGGAAGGCTGGTAACGCGGCTAGGGTTGTAAATTATTGGTGCGACCACACTCTTGAATGAACGCGACTAAATGCATCAGTGCCCATCGTCTCGCCGTGGTGCTTCTGGCCTCACTTCTCGGCTACCAGTGTTCCTTTACAGAATGCTCGAACTGGGGATAAGAGCCGAATGCAAGCTCTTTTTCTTCACAAGCAAGCCGTTTGGTACCCAAGATATAATTTTCGCTACTCATGCTCTGCCACCGTATGAAGTCTCGTAAACCACGCATCAGCGTTAATATATGAGTTGGCGAGATGTTATTCGACATCATTAGGTATCTCTTACAAAGGCGATGAGCTCTTCTCATTCTTTGACGTCTGCATCTTCCGAGCTCTTTTTTCCCGACTGTCAGCGGTCTTTCCCATCTTGATGCGGCGGAGCTTCGCGCAGTCTGCTCTAAAGTAACACTCTCTAGAAAAGTAAACTACTGAGTGCAAAAACCTATTCTCACCTTGCAATGTCGTCGTCTAGACCTGTCCGCCTTGAGAAGTGTTTCAAGCATCATTTTAACATTGTACATTCATTCTGACCTCCATGTTCTACCATCGTATATTCAAATAATAAAGTTGTTTCAGGAAGATTCTCAGCGTTGTTTGTGTTACTATTTTTTGTACATTCATTGCTGATTAAAAACTCATTCTCCCTTGCGTCTCAGTATTACATCCTGAAGAGGATTTTTTGCGCTATCTGATGGTCTCAATTGCCTTCACCATGCATTGATAAACCCCCTTTACCAACTTTTTTAGGCAAGCGGGTGGCGGGGTGTAAAAATGCAACGCTTCGACATAATTTGTCTTCACCCACTACACAACTTGTTCAATCCGCAATCTGAGAACAGCTCGACAATTAACCAGTTATGCATAGTGATGGGGAACTAGCTAGCGTGGCACCCAATCAGTTCGACAAATTTTTCGTTTGGAATCGCTCAGCCTGGAATGCGAAAACCTCTGTAGCGGTCACCCAAAGCAATACCTGACGACGATTTGAAGGCGTTTGTGGAGGCTGACATCCCAAACAGTTCAAGAGATTGCAGAAAAGCAGGGCGTTGGCAAATTTCACCTGTTGCAGAATGGTCTGAAGCCATTGGAAGGTGAAAAACTCGAACCAAGTGGTGCCCCACAATTATAAACTCGCGTAAATTGCACGTTTCGAGTTTCTTTCTTCATTGGCTTTGGCGCAACAGAAACGACCGCGTGAAACAACTTGTACCTGTGCTAAAATTGGATCAAACGATATATAACAGGAGACTTCGGCCAATGACTGGAATGACCGTACTTAGACACGAGCGCAAATTTCCAAAAGTCGATTCCTCAAGAAAAAAATATTATGGTCTACCTAGTGTGGGTGGTCATGGCTATGTGATCCACTATAACTTTTTGTCACCAGGCCAAACCATCACAGAGTCCTACTGTGAAGAAATCGACGAAATGTACCGAAAATTGCGTCAGCTGCAGCCAGCACTTGTCAACAGAAAGGGTCCGATTCTTTTGCATGACAACGCCCGCCCACACGTTTCACAAATCACTATCCATAAATTGAACGAATTGGGTTGAAGTTCTACCTCACCCGCCATATTCTCCAGACCTTTCACCAACCGACTATCACCTTTTCAAACATTTTCAGAACTTCCTTGCTGGAAAATACTTCATCAATCAGGACCAGGCAAAAAAAAGCTTTCGTGGATTCTCGACCACCCAGTTTTTTCTTTGATGGGATTTATCGACTGGTGTCACATTGGCAAAAGTGTGCTGATTCGAACGGTGCTTATTTCGATTAAATCCGATGAGTATTAAGAAAGTTATGATCGTTTAAAGTGAAACACTCAAAACGCTGAGAACTTTCCGGACAACCTAATACAGTTCGCTGCGAAATAAGGGGCGTCAGGAAGTAGTGAGCTACGCGCCAGACCCGTTCTCTGCTAATTGTTAAAGTGAATGTGCGACAACAACTTGTAGAAAACGAGTGATACGAACGACATGATACAGTCTTGTCACAAGCTCGCTTGCAACAACTGGTGGAGAACGGGTTTGGCATCGCGCCAAACTCATCCCGCCAAAACGCCCCCTCGTGCACAGCTAGACTATATGTAGAGCGTAGCATACCATCTGGAGCATTTTCGTCGATGAACTGAGCTATGCTTTGCCACAATTGATTGGGCTTCGCATCGGCAAACTGTGGTTCCGTCGCAATGGCTTGGCACGACTGAGTATCGCTAGGTTTGCTCAACCGTTTGAATGCTACTGTGCAGAACTTCTTACCTGGTACACAATTCGCGTCACTTTATCTTTTGCATTCTTTAAAGGCTTGCATACATGTGGGAGAAGGACCGGATCCCCGATGAAGTCACATCCATTCTGCACCTAGAATATCACAGATCGAAAAACTGCTACAGAGGGATGAAGAATTTTCCATACTGCTATGCTGGTTGTGGTGCCTTTCTTCCTGCACCCCGTACATCGGCATATCACTAGGCCTTGCTTTGTTGTACGCACATGTTCGAACGCATAACAAAGCTCCCCACCTGAATAATTGCGCATTGGGAAGCTCGTATCACCACACGCTGACATGGATGTTTAGTACACTCACCTGGAATGGGGTACTTAACAACAGGATAAACACCCCTTTTGCTGGCTTCGACCACACCTTGGAAGAGCTGTCCCGAAACGTTTATATGACACAGGT
Organism: Cooperia oncophora; assembly: GCA_036418165.1. Lineage (NCBI taxonomy): Eukaryota > Metazoa > Nematoda > Chromadorea > Rhabditida > Trichostrongylidae > Cooperia > Cooperia oncophora. The sequence goes on along the minus strand of MU913437.1, from coordinate 22,719 downwards.
GGCGGGGAGGTTTTCCCTTGTCAGCTGAAGGGAACAGAGTGAGATGCAACGCTTCCGTATAGTTGCGTATCTGTTGTTATGTGCCTTATGAAATTGATTAGTGGAACATTAATTCAACACTACTTGCACTACATACTAACAATAAGATTTCGAGAATAGGCAAGACGTAGTTGTTACACAGGACAGTTTAGTAGCGCACATCAAAACTCAGACTTACACCTGAAATGCCGGGCTGTACAGACAGACAGACTGCGTTCATACTTTGCGTCAGCGTACGGCAGTGTTTTGAGAGTTTCGAGCGTACGTAAGCGCACAGCAGCATTTTGAGCGACTAGGAAAGTATGGGCATCGATTTAGCGTACGCCAGCGTCCACCAGGAGTGGAGAGTATGAGGATGTAGAGGAGGAGCCGAACGGTGGAGACGTAGTAAAATCGCGGTGTGTGCAGCGCACCGCACAACTCCGCTAAACTCTGTATCAAAATTGCATGATTATGTGCTTTAGCAGTTGTTTGGTGCGTCGTCGAGATAGAGCATGTGCGGTTGCACACCCACCCTTCGACAACGCTGATCCTACAGTCTGCTACCGCTCTCCTCTACTCCCATACTCTCCTCTCCGTAACACTGGCGTACCATCAATAAATATACATTCTTAGTCGCAGCAGTACGCCTGACGCCAAACTACGAACGCGGACGATCATTCTAATTTCTCGAATCTGTTTCGGTGACCAACATATTATATCAGTTCGGCGAATAAAAACATATCAAAAAGACTTGCCGATGATCAGAAAGTTCTTTCGAAGTTGCAGGTTTAACATCATCAGCGATCAAGAATCTGCGAAGGTGTTGGATTTTGTGTACCATCATTTTCACGCACTAGAAGACCTGATGAGAGAAGTAATGTCAGCTATGAACTGCCGAATTCCACGCTGAAATTATCAGACTCACATAATATTTCACTTACTTGGCGCAGCTTCTACCTCCATCGCGTCATCCTTCGTCGGATACTCAGCACAATTATTTCCAGAAGCTGCAGCAGGTAAACTGATTGAATCACAGCTTTGCACAACTGAACAGCTTTTATTTTGGGGGTGTTACAAATCATGGATAAGAAAAAAAAGACTAATCGTAATAGAACAACAATCGGGCGTTCACTAAGCTAGGGGACCACTCGGGCGCACCTCTGCGCCAACGTCGGCGGAGAGGGGAGGGGGCACGCAGCATCACGACCATGTCCTTTCCCCATCCAAGGTTCAGTTTTAGCGGAGTACAGATAAGCAGAGTCGTCACAGCCTAGTCCTGCAGAGACACAGTCGTACTGCCACTTTTTCCTCCCCAGCAACAACATTACCATGTGACAAGACAATCGCAATTTGCCGCGTTGGGCGTCCCGCCTGAAAATCGCGATGTTTCGAGATGGTAGATTTCAGCTTAGACAATGCATAACCAAAAATATGCCCGACGTCGCAGTCTTCATGAATTCGTTGCCTCATCCGCCAGGCTAACGCAAATTCGAGAATATCCACCGCGCGCGACGGAACGGCAAATTACAATTGTCTTGACGTCTCCCAACTTTTAGTGCCTGCTCATGTTTCAAAACTTTTGATTTAATGAGGTTAGTAGTCAAAGATTTTCAGATTCGCTAAAACAACTACACACGCGGTATCGTACTCACTTGGCAGTACTTCTTCCTTCACTACAGAGACGGTCGCCGAAGGTGCATCTGTCAGCTCCTGCTCATCATCGTCGTCGGAATCCACGCGACGACGAGTTGGCTTAGGCTTTCGGTTTTCAAGCGTATAATCGCCGCTTTTGAAGCGACGAAACCAGAACTTCACGACTTCGTACTGCAGGGCACCTTTACCTACCACTTTACATATATTTCGGTGGGCGTCCGCTGCTTTGTGGCCTTGAAGAAATTCGTAGAGAAAACAGGCTCGAAGTGCACGATAGTCGTCCAATAAAACATTTGCCATGTGTAATCAATTCTGCAAATAAATAGTGTAGCATTGCTGGCACATTTTCTTCGGACCAGAAGGAGACAAAAGTGATCGGAAGACGAAAAAAAAAACAGAAAAGAACAGAATATAGAGGGAAAAAGTGTGTGGATTTATTTCAATACTACCTTATGCTGTAAGTGCCTCCCTTGAAAACATTTTGGGAATGACGCACAGAAAGTAATGTGGTTTGGAAGGACAATGGGGGGCCGAGACAAGGCCGCATGGCTCCAGTCGCTTCCGTCCGCTAGGACGGAAGCCTTGCCGGAAGAGAGACCACTACACCGCACATCTAGATTGCTCAGTTCTGTGCTTTAGCAGGTGTACGGTGCGACTGTATATACCGCAATTTCACGACGCAAAACAGTCTGCTACTGTGTTACTTCCCCACACTCTCCACTGCTGGACGCTAGCGTATGTTAGGTCGGCACCAATACTTTCCTAGTCACTGGCGCTCGTGGACGCTGGCGCGAAGTAAGAACGCAGCCTGAAGTGGCCCACTTGCACCTCTTCGCACTCTCAAAAGCGTTTACAGAAGGTCGCACCCAAGTTAGCCCCGACTCGAAGACAATCGCCACCGTCCTTCATTGTACAGGTAGTCTGGCCGTCATTTCCTAAGATTATCCCGTTTTCGCGGCTTCAGAGTAAGGCACGAAGGTTGAGGCCTTTATAGATAGCAGTTGTGAAGCCTCCCTAGTTGCTCCGCCCACCAGAACACGAAGGCGGCGCAGTTTATCGACGGGGGGGCATTTTGCTTTCCATAGATGTGTCGACCCATCTAGGTAGCGTTTTCTTGAGTTGACACGTTTTGGGATGGTGGCTAGACGATCCTGCTCCAGCTTTACAAGCGTTCACAAGTTTTACCAAAGTGAGATTTGCAAACCGGAGCAAGGGAAGCAGTGATAGTACAAAATGCCCCCCCCGTCGATAAACAGCGCCCACGAAGGCTGTTTTTCGTCTTGAGTTAAGTTTTTACGGTTCCCTTAGATGGTATTTGCTTCGAATGACGGGAAGAAGCAATAAGTGAGGCGAGGCAGCCAGCTTTTGCATGTTTTTTTTGCGCTTTCTTCCCTGGAGGTAATTCCGCTACTAAAAGTTTGTAAGTGAATGCCACTATTCACAATATACAATCGTGGAGTTTGCCTTCAACAAGCACTAGCGAAAGTGTATAATGCCCCTCCCCCTCTTTAAGCCGAATAGCGCCAAAGGGAACTATTCGTTGTGTTATTGAGCGTATTAAATGGGCGCTCTATGGTACATAACCCATTCGTGCATCAAAACGCCTACCTACATTGGGCTAGTGCCTGGTTTGGATCGAAAATAGTGAGACGATACTACTATCAAGAAGGCAGTTCGAAGACCGATCAAAAAAGTGAATCTAGAAGCTAATTTCTGAAATATAACTGAATGAATATAAGCTAGGGTAAAAGTTGATAGAATCACAGATTGTCTGTTCTAGGAAAAATGTCAAACAAACTAAGGACGCCCTCTGTTCCGAAAACGATGAGGTATTGCTTCGGAACGCACTCTACTTCAAAACGATTGTCGATCGATACAGCGACAGGCCGCGATGAGGGGGCGCGCCGCATTACTATCGGTTTTCGCCCGAGTGAATTGGGCCATGTGGCACAGGCCTTCTCCTGAGTGGACGCGCACAAATGCGAGGAGTGGGGCAAACAAGGTGAACTAAAGTGTGAAACAGAAGATAGATGGAGGAGCAGTAGTAGTGGTGGCTGACTCTTCTGTTATTCGGCGTAAAAGTGTTAAATGAACCCTCAGTCTCATAGCACCCACAAAACAAGGGAGGTTCCCCACACAAATTTATGGCCGCGTTTGTCCGGTCTTGTCCCACCTGACGCTCTCAAAGCAGCTATGTAAATGAAAAACACATAGCACTTTCCTTGAGGGTAATGGGTGCAAGGTATGGAGCTAATTACAAGTAGCACCGACTGCAGCGAAAGAGGCGTTGCAAGGAGGGCGATGTACCCAGTATTCGCACCAGGGCCCAATCCTCTTAACGTGCAGTACTACTGCGCGTCGCTCTTTGAATTCCTTTTGTCTCTCAAGTTTGTGGGTGTATGTCGCTCGATCTCCGTGGGGAGCGTAGCAAATCCCCGGTCAGGTCATCTAGCCACACTACTTTCCACAACTCGCCGAGACAAAAGGAATTCAAAGAGCGACGCGCAGTAGTACTGCACGTTAAGAGGATTGGGTCCTAGTGCGAATACTTGTACATCGCCCTCCTTGCAACGCCTCTTTCGCTGCAGTCGGTGCTACTTGTAATTAGCTCCATACCTTGCACCCATTACCCTCAAGGAAGTA
>MU913437.1:7885-18302 GCA_036418165.1 Cooperia oncophora | reverse complement strand
AGTTGCAAATGCCGCACTATGGGCGTGGATAGCGACGCCGCCCCGACATACTTTAGTTCCCCTGGACCATTTGAATTCATGCAATGAAAGAAGTGGAAAGATTTGATGTGGCCGGTCATGACGCTTTGCCTCTGGTTGAGCTTCATCAGTTTCGCTGCTCCCGTCGACAAACTGCAGTTGCACAGTGCTTACCGCACGTCCCCATGCTATACGTCGCGTGTGATTATGCTACAAACTACAGTTGTCTTGCCCGTCTCCCGTTGTAAGCTTACACATTCCGGATTCTTATGTGATAATTGGGTCGCCCATCCCGTAGTCTCCTCCACTACAGAAGGCCCATCCCATGGCTCGACATTTTTTTGCACCTTTGGATGCTCTGGCAGTCCACTTCTCTGTTTTACCCTCCGGCCTTTCGCGCTAGAACCCCCACCAAACTTCCAGTTGTCAAGTAACCGAGCGACCAGTGTTCCACTTGCCCTCTAATTTACAGGTTTTTTCCAAATGAACATTGAAAGGTGCACTAGTTGCAAAGCGGGATCACACAAGCTAATATTCATTGCTTTCTACAGGCTGTCGATTGAAACCTACAGATATGTGATTTCGAGTTGAAGATCATAGCAGAACATACAGTCCTCATCATTGCGGACCGGTGGGGCGTGTCAGTGCGGCTGCGTTTGGCGCGGTGCCAAAGTCGTTCTGCACCAGTTGTTGAAGCGGGCAAGTGACATTACTGTATTATATCCTTCGTATTACTCGTTTTCTACCACTTTTTGTCGCATACGCGTTTCAACAAAAAGGCTGAGAACGGCTTCAACAGTGTGCACACTCATACTGGCTGACACGCCCCATCCGCAATGATGAGGACTGTACACAGCCAACGAAGTCTGTGTGCAAAACCAGGACTACGTATTCTTGCAACGACCAAGACACGTCGTTGAGGTTCCCCAACAGGGGGTCGTATTTCGCCGATGGAAGAAAGGGGGCCGTAGTAGGTCTGAGAAAATTTCTTTTGATGGATGATTTTTTTGTTTCACGGACGCTCTAAGAGTTGGGGAAGAGGGGGTCGTATTTGCTCGGTGTGTGGAGAAGATGGAAGGGGGAGGGTCGTATTTGCCTTCTGAGAGAAATTCGCGGCGTTGGGAAAATTTTTTTCGTTGTTGACTTTTCGCGGTTTTCCCCGTTTCACATTTGCAGTATATCCCCTTCCACTCCCACCCTCCCCCTCCTCGCCCGACAGCTCGATCGTATGAGAGGTGTGAACTAAGGGAAAGGGGTCGAGCCACTTCCTAAGGCGGAGTCGTATGGACTCTATCAAAATCCCGAACAATGATGTGCCTCTTAATAGAGGTATGCAAGGAAAACACAATGCCTTACATCCCGCGTATGACAAGGAGTTCAAAGACACAAAAAGTGCACCTAGGTCTCACGTGGAAAGGTACATAATACCTGCACTACAGAACTGCTCGCAGATCTAACCCCCGGTGTGAGCGAAGGAACTTGTGTTTTCAAGTTCAGCAGTTACTCACTATGGTATTGCGAAAAAGAGACCTTCTCCAAGACTACAGAGCGTGCAAAGAAGTAAACTCAACAAGCATCATACTCTATATATAATCACACAAAAAGGCGTGTTAGGGTGCTGGGTTTGACTCGGTGCCAGCCGTTTTCCACCAATTGCGACTGATGCCACATTAGGTGCACTACTCTGACAAGGTCTACGAGTGATGTGATTTTTTTGCTTTTGGCAAAGACCGAGAGGAGTTTTTGGCAGATATTTCGCAGGGTACGAGAGCTAAGCTCCTCACGTGAGCAGCATGCATAGTCAACACAGTATTTCTCTAGAAAAGTTGAACTATAGCCAAACGAATGGCCGAGAAAAAAAGATTTCGTAGTGTTGTCGGTGGCATTTCCCCCCACAAATCCTATCCGCAGCCTCAACGTGGCGTGGGGGTGAACGGTTTGGACTGTTCCAACACCGTACCAATGCGGAGGGTGCCACGTCAGAGCCTGGCGAGCTACGCGTGGTTCAAATTTCTTCTCGCCGAAAACAGTAATAATTATGGGCCTCATTCCCCTGAACCTGAGGGAACCACCGACAGGGCGACGTCGGCTGGGACCGCTCGGGCGAGGCTGCAAGAATCACAGGACTAGGATGACGATCTGTACTTTCAACGCACGGACGCTTGCATCGGAAGCTCACATCGATCTGATGTTGCAAGCCAGGAAGATCAAGTACGACGTCATCGGACTGACCGAGACGAGGAGGCATCGCCCGCTACACGCCGTATACGAGACTGGAGAAGAACTGTTCCTCGGAACATGCGACAGCAGAGGCGTTGGCGGTGTGGGCGTCCTCGTCAACACGCACTTGGCCATGAACATCGATTCGTACGAAAATCTGACGACCCGAATCGGACGTTTGCGATTGAGAAGATGTGGTTCAACTCCGGCTTTGACAATCTTCGTCGCCTACGCACCAACATCAAGCTACGACGAGGATGAGCTCGAAGCGTTCTATATGGAATTGGAGAAGTTCTACAAGGAAGATCATACCTTCTTCAAGGTCATCGTCGGTGATTTCAACGCTAAGATCGGACCAAGAAGAACGGCTGAAGAACTTCACATCGGAACTCACGGAACGGAGTGGAATGAGCAGGGTGAAAGGCTGTCTGAGTTTATCATGTCGACCCATACCATCCATGGTAACTCGCAGTTCCAGAAGCCCTACTCTCTACGCTGGACATGGGAGTCTCCTGGTGGACAATTCCATAACGAGATCGACCACATCATCTTCAATCGAAGGTTTTGCCTGACCGATGTCGCTGTTGTTCCTAAGTTCTACACGGGATCCGACCACCGTCTCCTTCGCGCGAGATTCCGCTTTTCGATGCGAGGAGAGAGAGCCGCAAAGTTCAAGAAGCGAAGCCCCAAGACCGTCATCAACTGGGATCACTTCACTTCTCTCGCTGGGCTCTGGGAGGATTCCGTCATCGACAACATACGAACGGCTTGTCGCACATCTTCACGACTGCGCCAAGAAGTCAGAGAGTTCCAAGATTACCAAGAAGCGTCTATCTCTGGAAACTCTCGAGCTGATTCGCCAACGTGGAGCCGCACGAGCCGCAGGCAATTACCAGCTGACGTCTGAGCTTGCGAAGCTATGCAGAGAAGCGATAAAGGAAGACCTCAAGGAGAGAAGAGCAGCAGTACTGGTGGAAGCCGCAGAGGCTGGGAAGAGCATACGCAACGCCCGCCGCGACTTCGACCAAGATGACCGCCCTCCGACGTCCGGATGGAACAATCACCGCATCCAGAAGGGCAATGGAGAAGGTCATCCACGACTTCTACTCGGATCTCTTTGACAGCCACGTCCACCTGCCACCATACCGCTTGGAGCAGGATGGATATGTCGTTCCTGCAGTTCTCCCTTCCGAAGTCCGACACGCTGGTCGGATCCTGTGTAGAACTCAGCAACAACAGCGACACGCCATCTCGTCGGTGAAGAATCGTACGGCACCCGGTCCCGACAGGATCAGACCCGAACATCTGAAGAATCTTCCGCCAGTTCTTGTCAAAACTCTGGCTCGACTCTTCGCGCTACCTGTCGGAATGCAAGGTACCCACCTCGTGGAAAACCAGCAAGACTGTGTTGCTGTACAAGAAGGGAGACCTGTACGACATTGGCAATTATCGCCCGGCAATGTGTAAGGACTCCTCTACAATATCATGAGAAATCCTGGCCCAAACGCGGACTGTTTTTGATGAGTGCTGTTGAAATCTGATTACACAGGTGCATTCATAAAAGGAAAATGATGCATTGGAGCATCCATCGGGCCTGTATATATTATGAACACTACTCCTTAATATGGTGCTGTCCCGGAGCCTCATTGTAATCTGAACATGAAACACGTGAAAGAGGCGCCAAAAAATTTATTGCAAAAAACTCAAAAGACTCAAAAGAATCCAAAAGTTCTTGCAAAAATTTTTTGTTTCTAATACTTCCTTCGAATATGGTGCCTAGCACCTTCCTCAGCAATAGAGATCGCTGAGGAAGGTGCTAGGCACCGAAATATTCGAAGGAAGTATTAGAAACAAAAAATTTTTGCAAGAACTTTTGGATTCTTTTGAGTCTTTTGAGTTTTTTGCAATAAATTTTTTGGCGCCTCTTTCACGTGTTTCATGTTCAGAACACTACTCCATGCAATCGTTCTATTTGGATCTCCTTCACATCGTAACACGTACGTTACCCAGGCAATTTCGACGCTGTTGTCGTGAGATGCTGTGTTTGTGTGCACCCAGATTTATTTACGGCTCTTTGGGGGTACGGTGTATGGTTGTTCGCCTACTGAAGTTACCGTACTGTGTCTGCGAAAAGGCATTATAGGTGTAAAGTGAGCATCTTTTGAGAAGACCACACATCCGTAAACTGGTACTCACTCTAGGGTGCACCCACTTAAAAACGACCAGGTATCTTCATAACTTCGGTTAGCGGGAAGCCTTACCCTTGAGGACACCTCTGAGCTGTGCCGCGCTCACAATACGACTGGGAGGCCGTAGCCATCTTTTCTTCTTCGCACCCGCCTGAGGAGCTGTTTGACAAGAAGTGATGGGCTGCAAATGCAGCATGGGATGAGTTTGACGCGTCATCTTTCGTCAGGTGCTGAAGCGAGCAAGCGACAAGGTGAGTGTTCAGGTAAATAGTTAGGTAATTACAGATGCGAAAGAGGGACGCTTGTTATTGTTTGTTCGTATTCAGTTATTAGGTTGAATCTTCTAGAAAAAAAGTAAAGAGAAAAAAACGAAAAGTGGTCCTGATTTGAGAACACGGGTCGTGTAGCATGAACCTCCTGCATGGCAGCAAAAATGGTGCTGTCGCTTTTCCCAGTAATCTTACAAAATCTGTGGCAGCATCTGCTCTGCACATTCTTACTACTGCGTGCAGACAGCAGCAGCGTGTCACTTTCTCCGGCCAAAACTTCGGGAAAGGAGCTGTAGGGTAGTCACATCTGAGTGCAGTCTCTATACTCCACGGCGCTACCTTCAAGGTGCAGCACTTGTGTCGATCTCAAGTCCTGCAGCGAGACACGTACTCAGCTGTAAAGAAGAAGCAGAAGCAGGAAGACGCAGAAAAGTAGCGCTTAGCTACGGCTAGGCGTGTGGCTGGCCGTGCGGTAACGTGGGCAGTTTATGGGAATGTCACTCACAGAAGGATACCAACTCGTCATGGCCATTCGGGATGGGATGTATACTCCTAGAAGCATCTTTGGACGCTGATTTCAGATCTGACTTCCAAATCTGCTAAACGATTCTGGGAGAGAAGTTACGGACCTTTTTTCCTACTGTGCTTAACCATTGCGGTGGGCCTCCTGCCCATACTTTGCGCATGTGAACCCCTCGTGACACAACCGCAGCTGTGGCTCGATGGCGCAGCAGGTACACTACTTATCCCTGAGCCAGAGTAAGCGGGGCATTTGGGAGCCAGAGTAGGCGTGGCATTTGGACATGGCACGGAATTGGTACTCGTGGAATATTCCAGTCTGGGACAACTGTCCTTGTTCTGTGTTGGACAGAGACGACAACAATTGTGTCAAGATGAAAATATCTCACCAGAAGCATAGACACCTTCAGGTTAAGTTGAAACATGCGGCCACGCCTACCCGATCTCAGGGATTTCGAGTATAGGTGGGCGGGCTCATAGCGGTGGGACAAAGGTTCGGATCCTTGATGCATTTCGTAGTTTTGCTTTTTCTTGAAACGTATGCTAAACACTTGGAAAGTTTTAGGTACCGGTTCGACCATTAGGAGCCCTTCTCTGCTCCTTATTGAGCTTGTAACGAATCTTGGGAACGAATATCATTTCATGGAGTGAATTGAATTGACATGCGCTTGATGTGCAGCCTTATTTGCGTAATATATTCCTGTAACTAGTGCGGAACATTAAGCGAGCACAGAAATCTTGATATAAAATGGCGTGTTAACACGTGGGAAGAACCTGTAAAAGCTCTAGAGGTTAATCGCTGTGCTCTCACTTCCTTTCACTTGTTCTCTCTGCATTATTTATCTCGAACTGCCCCAGTCATCCGATCTGAACCAGTTTTGACCAAAATTTTTCTGCGTGGGCGAAATTGGCCAAAATTGTCTGCTGGAGTATTTTAACCTCCGAAAGATGAATATCACATCCCCTCAGCACCAAATCTCCTGGGGCCCGCCACAGGCAGTGCTGCCAAAAGTTCACGAATCACCGGCGCCTCTAGCGCGGGCGTGAGGAGGTTTCGGGCCAAGCGAATGTGATGTTCGTATACAGGTGAAATTACCAATGCAACAATTATAATGAGGAGGTCTTGGCCCATTAGGAGAACAAATTCGGTTAAATCTAGGCACGATTCTGGATGACTGGGGCAGTAAAGGGTGAAGAGTGCTATTCTCTCTATTGAGGAAGTGGTATCCGGTAGAATGAAGCGCGACCTGCTCTTTATGCACGAAAATGTGCGACTCTTCCTTGTACTCGATCGGTAGCACGCTATGGTTTCATTCACCTAAACCGCACGCATACTATGCTATGGACTTGTTTAAAAGTGAAGCCCTTGAGCAATGAGAAGTTCCATACCATCAAAGCAATGAGAAATTTCAAACCAGATCCGGGAGCTGTTGGCCGATATTTGAGTGTGCCGTGAAGAGAACTACTGCAATATGACGGTGTCCTGTGTTATGCAAACACCCAAATGTACTAAATCTAAGAGGTCAAAACTTTCGGTAAAGCGACTTGAAAAGGACGCGTGAAGGTTTATATTGTCCCTGCTTGAGCGAATGGGTGTGAAGTGCAATTTCTCTCGAAATTTATCCCTAAGGGCTCAATAAAGAGCAGATGTGGCTTCTGATGTCGAAGAGATATTTGAAAACTTTCGAGTGTTTAGCATACGTTTCAAGAAAAAGCAAAACTGCGGAATGCACCGAGGATCCGAACACTGGTCCCACTGCTACGAGCCCATTCACCCACCTGCTGCGCCATCAAGCCTTAGCTGCGGTTGTGTCAAGAGGGGTTCACATGCGCAAAGTATCGAGAGGAGGCCCACCGCAATGGTTAAGCACAGTAAGGAAAAAGGTCCGTAACTTCTCTCCTAGAATCGTTTAGCAGATTTGGAAGTCAGATCTGAAATCAGCGTCCAAAGATGCTTCTAGGAGTATACATCCCATCCCGAATGGCCATGTTGGTATCCTTCCCTTATCAGGTATCACCACTCATCATTCCCGTCCCCGCGTACTTTTGACAGAAGAAAGTGGCATGCTACTACAGCTGCGGTCCCATTCACTTCCTATATTGCAAGAACTACGATTTACGGAGGTGACTGTGCAGTTTACTCCTCAGGGGTTGAAGTATACATGGCGCTTATCAGTTGCTCTGCACCTGTCACGCTGGGTAACCTCACCAGCGACTCGCTCAAAGTTCACTAGCGAGTAGGTCCCACAGAGAGGATAGGCGGATGTAACAGTACAGAGAACAAATCGGGAAAGCTTCATCGAGTCAGAACTTCCACTGATCAAATCACAAAACGCTGATCGCGTGCACCAGAAAGAACAAGAACAGAAAAAAATCACTTCTTGGAGACTTCGACTTCATTCTTGCAGCAGTGATATTCACTTTTTATCAATGAAGTGAAAACACTCCAATATACATCCTAACACAGCACTGCCAGAAATTAAACGTAAATATTATGAACGGCACTTCCACAGGTGTTTCTGTTGAAATAAGCAGAGCTTCCGTCAAAGTCGCAAAGCACTGAGAGTGGTTTGAGCTGCAGCTATTTGTAGTCCATCTGCTACGGGTCTGTCGCCCTGAAAACCCTTCGGCATAAGTATTTGATTCTTAAATGCACATTTTACGATTGTCCGAGAGCTAGGACCACTTCTGTAACAAAGTAGGCAGGACAGCTATAACAGAAATGTGCCCTTTTCGCCACTAAAGTGCGTGGCATTAGACCCATCTGTGTGTAGTAGCACGCCTTCCGGCGAGGGAGTTTCGAAATTGTTTAGGAGCGATTCTTATACTATGGCAAAGACGAAAAAGGTTGATTGTCTCGAAGTAAACCGCCTTTGCGGCTTCATCACCAAACGCCATTTCAGGAAACAAGCAGGGTAGGTACTTTGCCGCCAACGGGCTGCTACGCGTCAATGGCTACACTTCCGAGTGACAGAGTTTGCAAGAGCGGAAATCCCTCTTAGAAGAGAAGGAATCCTCTTCTCACATGATTTTCTTTCCTTCAAGGACACATCACAAAGCTAGCTAGGTGAATGAGCCCTCGTGTGAGTGAGACCCGAAACTGTGTCATTTCCGAGGTTCAAGGAAGGCCGGCAACGCGGCTGTCGGTACGACCACACTATGAATGAACGCGACTAGCAAATGCCCGTCGTCTCGCTCTGCCGTTTCTGGACTCACTTCTCGGCTACCTGTGCTCCTTTACCGCATGATCGTGTAATCCTTGAATCAAGAGCGGTGTGGAAGCTCTTGTTTTCATACCTCTTTGCACAACACAGTCACTCAGCACTAGCGATTCCATTTTTACACTGCGCTACTCATGCTCCGCTACCGTAGAAAGTCGCATTAACTACATGCCAGCGATACTACACGGGCCCATAGTACGGTGAAATGCGACTGAACAGCATTAGGTATCTCTTACAAGGGCAGTGAGCTCTTCTCAATCTTTGACGTCTGCATCTTCCGAGCTCTTTTTTCCCCGACTGTCGGCGGTCTTTCCCATCTTGATGCGGACGGAGCTTCGCAGCTGCTCTAAATAGACACTCTCCAGATAAGCAACTTACAGATTGTAGAAACCGATTTCTCACCTTGCAATTGTCGTTCGTCTAGACCTGTATCCGTCTCTGTAGAAGTGTTTCAGCATCATTTCACGTTGTACTTCATCTAAACTCCATGTTTTATCATCGGTATTTTATAATACAGTTCGCTGCGAAATAAGGGGCGTGTCAGGTAGTATGAGTGTGCTACGCGCCAGACCACTTCTCTGCCAATTGTTGAAGTGGATACACGACAGAGTAGAAAACGAGGGATACAAACGACATGATACAGTCGTGTCACTCGCTCGTTTGAATAATTGGTGGAGAACGGGTTTGGCACCGCGCCAAACTCATCGCCAAAACGCCCCTTCGTGCACAGCTAACTAGACTATATGTAGAGCGTAGCATACCATCTGGAGCATTTTCGTCGATGAACTGAGCTATGCTATGCCACAATTGATTGGGCTTCGCATCGGCAAATTGTGGTTCCTTCGCAATGGCTTGGCACGACTGAGTATCGCTAGGTTTGCTCAACCGTTTGAATGCTACTGTGCAGAACTTCTTACCTGGTACACAATTCGCGTCACTTTATCTTTTGCATTCTTTAAAGGCTTGCATACATGTGGGAGAAGGACCGGATCCCCGATGAAGTCACATCCATTCTGCACCTAGAATATCACAGATCGAAAAACTGCTACAGAGGGATGAAGAATTTTCCATACTGCTATGCTGGTTGTGATGCCTTTCTTCCTGCACGCCGTACATCGGCATATCACTAGGCCTTGCTTTGTCTTACGCATATGTTCGAACGCATAACAAAGCTCCCCACCTGAATGATTGAGTATTGGGAAGCTTGTATCAACACACGCTGTCATGGGTGTTTAGTACACTCACGTGTTTAGTACACTCACCTGGAATGGGGTACTTAACAACAGGATGTACACCCCTTTGGCTGGCTTCGACCACACCTTGGAAGAGCTGTCCCGAAACGTTTATATGACACTGGCGACGGGAGCGAGGTTTTTCCTTGTCAGCTGAAGGGAATATAGAGATCCAACTCTCCCGCGTAGTTGCGTATCTGTTGTCATGTGCCTAATGAAACCGATTGGTGGAACATTAATTCAACATACGAACAAGGGAAGGATACCAACCATTAAGATGATATGTATACTCCTAGAAGCATCTTCGGACGCTGATATCAGATCTGACTTCCAAATCTGCTAAACGATTCTAGGAGAGAAGTTACGGACCTTTTTTGCTACTGTGCTTAACCATTGCGGTGGCGCCCCCTGCCCATACTTTGCGCTTGTGAACCCCTCGTGACGCGACCGCATCTGTGCTTCGATGGCGCACCAGGTAGGTGAATGGGCTCATGGTGGTGGGACGACGTTCTTGATGTTGGTGCTCCGTTATGAACCGGTATCCCATAAGTAACTCCTCAGTAGAAAAAGAAAGGGAAAAACTCTCGGAAACACCCTAAACACAGACCTCCCCTCAGCAGTCTTGGACGAGTGTGTCGGGCGTGAAGGACGCGCACTCCATAGCGATTGGAGCGCAAAGCTTGAGCCGTGGGACCGTTGCTGAGCTCCGGGCCATTCCTAGCCAGGCAACGCGATATTCGTGATTGGAG
>MU913436.1:14117-29652 GCA_036418165.1 Cooperia oncophora | reverse complement strand
TGCAGTGAGGAATCCTCAAACTTTCTTCATTACTAACGCGTGCAAGTTCATCTTCTTATTTCCCTTAATTCTCTACTTTTCCGGTTGAGAGTTCCGGGATGAGGGTTCCCCTGGCCCTTTCGTTGCTTAACTTCCATAAAAACTACAATAACGACCGCGGCTAAATACTAGGTTTGTCAGCTGTTGCAACCAGGAGATCGTGGAGATTCTATTTCCGCGGCATAGGCCGCTTACATACCTTGCGATGGTGAAGAGTTGTTGGAGGACTAGATATCAGTTTCAAGAAGTAACGAAATGCAGAATCGCCGAATGGGGAAATAGATCGATACGTATGTAACACTTGGGATCTTCTTCAGTTGTCAGTTCCTCACTGTAGAAACGTGTGAACTGAGCCTTCAGCAAATTGTGATTATATTGATCACTCTTTGCAACAATCTACATAAATTTGTTAAGGGTACGGCGAGGATATGAGGTGTACAAGCAGGTCTGTGCAGCATGCCATTCGCTGAAATACATCCGCTATAGACACTTTGTCGATACCATCATGACTGAGGTTTGTGTTTCTTTCTGTTAAAATATCTCTCAAAAAACAACACATTTCTTTGTCCATGGCTTCCCGTTTGTTTAATTTATTTGCCAACAAAATGCATTCACTTTGGAAAATCTGGTGACGTGGGCGTTTACGGAGGCTACGTCGCCGCAAGCCTTTTAACTTCTGATTTAGCTCACTTCTTCGCATCCTAGTTTGTGAACCACAAATTGCTTGAAATCTGTATTTTTTTACAAAATTTACCAATTTCGTGGTTTTGTCTGCGTTCTTCTCTCCATATAGCGTTCTTCGACCCTATAAGAGTGCGCTCGTACTCTGCCTCGTCGTTTTGATCGTATGGCAGCTTTTTGAGCTCAGCTGGTGTACGCTGGTGTAAGCTGATTCGATAACTTTGTTTTATTATGCCTGCTCGAAGATCTGCTACCGTGGGGTGGCATACGCTGGCTGTGCACTACGTGGGGCACATGCAAAGAGGGCATCGCTCGCTACAAACTGGTTTCCTAAGAGCGCGTTCACGACTTCGCGATCACGGATTGCGCTATCGCTGTGTTCGGGTAGTGAGCAGATCTGAGATTGCGGCGACGAGCTCTGCTGGGTGAAACTTACACCCGGGAGGGGTCATCTTTCATGTTTATTGTTCCTGTTCTTTTTTTTTCCTTTTCCTTCTTTCTTCCTTTGTGTACATAACGCCCTCCTAATTTTAAGGAACGTTTCGAAATATCTTTGAGTTATTTATTATTTCCTATGTAAAATAGTACTAAATATACAATATGCTAATTATTATACTGAATTTTGCATCTGAGTACGTTCAAGCGGAGTATTGAACATCTTGTTCCAAAAGTAAGACACGCAGAACTTTTCAGCGCGGGGTGATCGATTTGTTCCTCCCTTCCCCCGATTTTGACCATCCTCCCAGATATACCTTTACAATTGTCACATTGTCTGTTTGCTTTGTTTGTTCTGCCATCCTCCAGGCTCTATACACAACCTTTCCTTTCGACGGTTTCTGCAAATCGTCAGGTATTGCGAATATGAACACGGCCTAAGTGCGGTCGAACTTACTTTTATATCGTTTTTGGAACTGCCTATTGGAGGCAGGATACAGCATCGTGATGTGAGAAATGGTGATATCAGTACGACTCCCTTCCCAGAACTTTGTTGTTGTTGTTTGTTGAGTTGAGTTGAACATGAACGAACATGACCCTCCCGGTGTATTTCACCACAGCTAGCGCGACGCGCGAACATCCAGATCGTGCGATCGCGAAGTCTGAACGCGCTCTAAAAAGAGAGACTCGCACTGGCGTTCGCGGTCGAACGCTGACGCAAAAGTAATAAACTTGCCTCAGCTCTGTTATCCAGGTTTCTTGCTCACCCTATTCAGTTGGAAAAGTGTAGCAATTGCTGCACAATTATATTCCTTCGCGTCCTTCGTTTACTCACGTGTCCTTACCTGTGGCTTTGTACTCTGTGGCGAAAAAAAAGTCCAACACAGCACTATACAATTTTTCCTACTAATTGAGTTGAATTTCGTTTGGAAGTTTATGAGATGCAAGCTTTGTTCCTTTTGACCTGAAAAATTCCAGGAAGAGGCAAAGGCTGAAGCTGCCGAGGCACTTATCGATGACGTTGATGATAAGGGTCGTCCTATTCAACGACCTGGCATTCTCACGGATGCGCTGCCAAACCCATATCCCAACGTGAAGGCTGCCGCTGCAGCGAATAACGGTCAGTTTTACAATACTTTCTATACGCTGGAGCCTCAGAGCCTGTCTCTGCTTAGCTTCAGAGTTTACTGTTAGAACACATCGCTCTTGTCCTAGTGCCTTCTTTGTTTGCCTGACTAGAATGCAGCTTCTATTTTTAGGAGCTGCTCCGCCGGATTTGTCATTAATGTCTCTGGCTAGACACGGAGGTGATGACTACATCTTCGCTCTGCTAACGGGATACTTTGATGCTCCAGCAGGTATCAAGGTAAGCCTCTGCTATTCTTGCTACTCACACAAATAAATATTGTCATTGTTTGATTTTATATTTGAGTCCTTCGTTGTGTTAGTCGGCACAGTTCCATTTTTTGTTTCAGGTTGATGACGGAAAAGCATATAATCCATACTTCCCAGGTGGAGTCATTTCTATGCCTCAACAGCTCTACGATGAAGGAATTGAGTACAAGGTAAATGAGTTTTAGCAATTCTACACCATAGCAAAAAAAGGTGTGATCAGCGTTTCAACTGCAGTCTTCTTTGAGATATATTGGTCGCTCTGTCGATTTCCAGAGGGGATTTGTAGTCAGGAAGTCTATTAAAGGCACGCTCGCATTCATTCGGTGTTCAGGCGCCTTATTTGGGTATGTCACTCCTGCCTGCAAGCATGCAGGACACACTATTTTCGAAACTCAAAAATAATAGATGAGAAAAGCGCTGCTCGTGGCGGATCATGGCCCCGCCCATTGGCGGCGGCGACGCCCAGCTTTCACTTGTGCGTGCTACCTGATGGTACGGTTGTTTCGCTACTAGTTCTTACTTTCAAGTGGTGAGATGACAAAGGAGAGAAAGAGCTGGCACCAACAAAACGGTAATCGTTCGACCCTGCCCATTCTTCGTCCGTCGCACGGTTCAGCATATGGGTTCGGGTCTTATAATTGGCTCGGTTTCAGTCCTTTTAGTGCTTTTCTTCACTCTGGTATTATTTATCCTCTTGTCGTTAATATTTGAGCCGCACAAATCACCAATTTTCAACGGCCTTTATGTCCGACAACAGTGGAGGTTTCGCTTTAGATCCCATATATTGCTAAACTGAACTGTTTTCAAATAGAAGTTTCTTTCTACTTCTCGCTCTACTTCGAAGGCGAAGGGTAGCTGAGGCGTCTGTTATTACTGCGTGACTTGTCCTATCATTACCTAAGCTTTTTAACCGGAATTTTCGATTGTGGTTTAACAATTATTCAATTTCGTTCAAAAAATTTTTATATTACAGGATGGAACGCCGGCTACACAGTCGCAGCAAGCCAAAGACGTAGCTACATTTATGCATTGGTGTGCAGAGCCATACCACGACATCAGAAAGCGATGGGGATTGAAGGTGAGATATCCTGTTTCGGTTCAGCTATCGACACTCATCTCAGTGACAAAATTTTTCTTCTTGCATGTCGCACTTCTTACAGAGAAGTCTGTGGGGCTTTTCAGAAAAAAAAGCGATAATGTAGCTTACTCGCTGTTATGTAGTAGACAGTTTTTCAGAAGTCTTGGTAGAAAATAAGTATGTTTTGGCAAAGCTAAACCAGTGCAATGACTTAGTAAGAAAAAAAAACCCGGATGTGATCCTCCGTAGGGTATTTCTTCTCGCCATAGCGTTCACCTCTATGTCTGTGTCTTACGTTTGTTCGTGGAGTAATCTTTGACTTATAACTTCTGGTTCTCAGACGATGCATTGATCATCTCACAGAATGCGTGCGCTTACGTTTTTCTTGCGTGGGTGGTATGAAGCTATCCTTTCTTACCATTTGTGATTTAGTTGGACATAGCGGCAGAACTTTGTCTGGGTAGATTAGTACTTTCTCTGTCTAGAAGCTGTGGAAGACTAAACCACTTTATTGTTGGGATTTTTCTGCTTTTAACTCATTGCTGATCAATGTTAGCACACCACAGGGAAAGGTACTAGACGATGGGAAATCACAGAGCACTGCGCGGTGTGCAGGGAAAGAGTCAGATAGATAAGCGATCATCGAAAGTAGCATTTTCTCTTTGGATGTGACGCGAAACTCCGTTAAATCCCGTACTATGCCGTAATCGTGAACTGTTTCTCAGAAAAGAATTGCCGTGGAAGTGTTTGAGGGTTTTCTTCGCATACGAAAATCTTTCACGTTTAGTTGCTCGTATATCTGCCTTAGGCGACGGTGGTGTTCACCACGCGCTCAGTCCGTTGCTCAAAAGCTGGATCGACTCCCGCGGGGGCCAGGCAAGCCTTCTTCCTGCTGGGCACGGAGAAATTGATTCGTCTGGGAGGACAAAAACCACTGACTTGTGCATCATTTGCTCACCGCCCCTGTATAAGCTACGTCACACTCAGTATGCCTACACAATTCTGAAGGGAAGTGCTACATCCCATAAAGGGTCGATCAACCAAAAGCTTTGTCATTCTAAGGCTTATATCTGCCCTCGAAAAACTTAGCAAGGTTCATCTTAGTTCATATAGTCTTACAGCAATGTTCGACATTCTCACTCTCGGTATTTAATAAACTTGGTAGTTTCCGAGAATGAAGAAAGCCCTCAACAGGCCACACGTGGTGAACTTCCTCTTCTCGCCGTATAGCGTGAATGTAGCTATTCTTGCGGGCAATTTCGGTTCATGAAACTAATAGGGCTACTTTTCAAGATCGTTTATTTATTCTTGGCTCATTCTGCGATGATTCACCGTGTGATGTATCACCGTCTGTTATTATACGGTAATTCCATCTCTATAGAGATCTCCCATTGAGCTCTCATGACTGCAGGGTGATGAAATTACAGCAGTCGTGTGGTTCCTTGTCTTCAACAGCTTTGAGATGGTTGAAGTGCTAATCTTCCCTGGCAAAGTGTTGCCGTCAAGCTTCCGATAATGTAAAAAACGACTGCAAATATTTGCAAGAGCAGACATTCTGTGAACAACAGTTTCATCATCTCATATTGAAACTTTTTGTCTTCTATTTTATATTCCCATTGTTGATTGTTGATTGATTGTTACTCTGTGGAGTGGTCTCATTTTATGCTATTTTAGATCCTCGCTCTAGCGCCGTTCATTACGGTGGTGTTGATCTACGGTAAACGATACGTCTGGACATTCACGAAATCACAGAAATTCCTGTGGAAGGCTGTGAAAGGACGTGAGCCGCCAAAGAGCCAATGATCACGATTTGGTGATCATTGTCCTTGTTGTCTCAATAGAGTTTTAGTGGTCAGATCATACTTTTTGTTTTGATGGTTGATAAGATATGCACGTTCAGTGCGTATTCTCATATCGATCATAGAAGCTTGGCGGACTGTTTTTTGTTTTCTGGAAAACTTGGCTCTATGTTAGGATTTTCTTATTTTCATCCGTCATCGTCGTGCGTTAATAGTAAATAGAATCAAGAATAAAACATTATATATGAACGGAAATCAGCTGGTATCTCGTTCAACTACATCGAATTCATCATACCATTGCGAATATACTCGTTTTTTGAGGGAGAAGCGGGTAACTCTTCTTAATATTTTGAAAAATCACTAATTGAAAGTATCCAAGCTACTTTCCAGCTTTTCTCTTCTTGCAACCTTAGCATGTAAATTGTGAGTGTTTCATTGTCTGTGCCAGCCGACGATTCAGTTGAAATGTCAGTCCAAAATAAATAAGAACATTGGGGGTGCGCCACGGGGTTGGCTTGTGCTAAGAGCTTGTGATTTGTGCTTTAGTGAATAAGGTCAATATTCGTTGCCCATCAAGGAAAAATAGTCGATGGTCATTATCTGTTGCATTCGTGGGGATGTGTGCATTGGGAAAACGTCACGGCCGATCTGCAACATTTGCGTGATGGTGAAAGTGCACCCGGCAGGCAAGAGTAGACCACATTTGTATACTGCCTTACGGTTCCATAGAGTCCGAATTCGTGATGAGGACGATCTTGGTATGAATTGAGGGTGTTGGCAATAGTACATTAGCACGGAGAACCCTCAGGACGTTTTGGATACAGGTCGTCAGTCTAAAAATGAAATGACTGTCTCACGAAAAGGCGGCAGGTAAGCGGGTGATGAGGCTTTATATTATAAGGCCTTCCAATAGTGACCCTGGATGAGGAATACTCCAAAGAGGCCTAGTGCCGGCTTGGTGCTCTCGAAGATCTGATTGTGTTGCGGTGAGTGACCCTTCTTGCGAATATTTTTACGATTACGTGATGAGCTGCATTGATTTCGAATTTCCGCAGGGTAGCAGAGACGTTTGTTCGAGAAGTATATAAAGTGCTTCGTCTATTTTAGGCTCTGACGAAGGCGGCAGTGCCGAAAGGTAAGCCGCACGCGTAGCGCCGTAGCGTAAGCGAACGAAAGCCCAATAATGCTGAATTATTATCCGCGTGAGAAGTTGAAGCAAGGCAACTGACACAGTGCCGAGATTTCCAGAAAGCCGTACATGGCGACTAGTACGCAACGAGCCAGTTCACTCCGTTACTGAAAGCGATTTGCATATTCTAAGTTTCAGTGGTCCCCCTCCCCCTGCTATTAAACCAAACAAGCCACAAGCGCATGTGTTTTACTGAGAGCATGTTTTTTTTGCACGATGTTTGCACCAGCACAACCCTTTCTACAGCATTCTTTGCAAACACGAAATATAAATTCGCAGGGCGCACGTTGCTCGCGAGAATCTACCACTTTTTGCGTGCCATGTGTTCACTACAGAACTGCCAGCAAAACTGGTCTACGGACAACTTCCCTGACTTAAGAAAGCTCCTCCCACGGCGCCCTAGCGGGCAGCCTTGCACAAGAACACCTGACCAGGGAAGTTGGCATGTCGAAGTGGGTGGTGCAAGTATGCTCCCCTGGAAAGCCTCATCATTTCCTTGAGAGGTCAACGACACGTCGAGCCGCGCCGTTCCCATGCTATTTTCTTGCCATTGAAAAGACAAGTAGCTACTAAAAAACCTTAATTGACTTCTGTAGGAGTAACCTAGTTATTTGGATTGTTTGCCGTTTCGATGCCGCAATGAGTCCTTCAAAGGAACCTTTATTAAATAGAAAAATGTGTGAGTTCGTGTGTAGCGCTCTTCGCTTGCAATGGATGAAATACAACCAGCTCACTGAGATTCGGCCCTTCGTCTACTCGAGAACGTATTAAAGGGGTTACAGCTTGCCACTCGCAGCAAGAGTGACCAGTCACGAAAACGAGTCTTCTGGATACCTAGCAGTTCCACGTCTAGTTACGGCTGCATAAGGTATCGCAACGCTTGAAGTTCTATACACTTTGATTTGAACGGTACCGTCTCAGGTGCGCCACCACGTTCTTGCCGACACACAACAGCGTCCACTGATTGGGGCGTAAATCTTATGTTAAACGTTACACTGGTCAGACTAGAAATGCTATTATATCATTTTGCCACTAGGAATGATCACAACCCTACACTCTAGTTCACTGCGGACGGTTGGGCGTGTCAGCCAGCGTGAGCGTGTCACCCCGTTAGAGCCGTTCTCTGCGGCTAATGCCGTTTGGACTCCAGAAATTTCGTCTTCGAGCTCATTTTCAAATTGCCTAAGTCACCAAATCCACTAAAAACTTGTATATAGGGGTAATTCAACATCCTGATTACGAGTATGACACTCATTCTTGGCGCTGGCGCCAAGAGAGGACACTACGATTACCTCCTGGGCTCAGCCTTAGCAGAGCGCAGGTAACCGTAGTGTCATCCATTAGCGCCAGCGCCAAAAATGAATGTCATATTCGTGATCAGGATGTTGAATTACCCCTATATACAAGTTTTTAGCGGATTTGGTGATCTTGCCACTTTTAAAATGAGCTCGAAGACGAAATTTCTGGAGTCCAAACGGCATTAGCCGTTCCCTGTCTTCTTGTTGCAACGCGCATGCGACAAAAAGTGGTGGAAAACGAGTAATACGAACGGTAATGAATACAGTTATCAAACTTGCCTGGCTTCAACAACTGGTGGAGAACTTGAGCTTGGCATCGACGCCAAACGCAACCGCACTACACGTCCCAGCCGTCGCATGACGAACTATTAGGTTGTCCGGAAAGTTCTCAGCGTTTTGTGCACCTATTTTTTGTACATTCACTGCTGATTAAAAACTCATTCTGCCTTGCTTCTCAGTAGCATATCCTGTAGAGAATTTCTTGCGCTATCTGATGGTATAATTGCCGTTTCACCATTGCTTGATGAACCCCCTTTTTCAAGATTTTTTCAAGCATGTGAAAAGAGCACTTCGGACGATTTTTTTCTTCGACTATAAATTGGGGCAATCCGCAATCGAAACAGCTCAACAAATTAACCAGGTGGGGGCCCAATAGTGCTAGAGAAAGCACTGTGCGGCAATGGTTCAACAAATTTCGTTCTGGAGATTTCAGCCTTGAAGGTGAACCTCATAGCGATCGACCTAAAGCAATTCTGACGAGGATTTTGAGGGGATTTCGGAGGCTGATCTATCCCAAACAGTTCGAGAGATAGCAGAAGAGCTAGGCCTTGGCAAATCCACTGTTGCAGATGGTCTGGAACGCATTGGGAAGGTGAAAAAACTCGACAATTGGGTGCCACAATCGGAGTGACCGGCAGGAATCGGCACGTCTCGAGGTTCCTCTTGCATTGCTTTTGCGCAGCAGAAACGACCTGTTTTTGGGCCGAATTGTCACCTGTGATGAAAAATGGGTCATATGATAACAGGAGACGTTCCGGACAGTGGTTGGATTTCGACGAACCACCGAGGTAATTTTCAAAGCCGAACCCTCACGAAAAAAAGATTCTGGTCACGGCTTGGTGGTCATCGGCTGGTGTGATCCACTATAACTTTTTATCACCAGGCCAAACCATCACAGCAGAACCCTACTTGAAGATATCGACGAATTGTACCGAAAATTTTGTCAGATGCAGCCAACACTTATCAAAAGAAAGGGTCCGATTCTTTTGCATGACAACGCCCACACGTTTCACAAATCACTATCCATAAATTGAACGAATTGGGGGTTGAAGTTCTACCTCAACCGCCATATTCTCCAGACCTTTCACCCGCACACGCCGACTATCACCTTTTCAAACATTTTCAGAACTTCCTTGCTGAAAAATACTTCATCAATTAGGACCAGGCAAAAAAGACCTTCGTAGATTTCGTGATTCTCGACCACCGCACAGTTTTTTATTTTGATGGGATTTCTCGACTGCTATCACATTGGCAAAAGTGTGCTGATTCGAATGGTGCCTATTTCGATTAAATCCGATGAGTATTAAAAAAGTTACGATCGTTTAAAGTGAAACACCCAAAACGCTGAGAACTTTCCGGACAACCTAATACATACACTATAACTTTCGTGCATCCCAATGCATTACTTTGGTGCGTTGGGTTATAACAAAATGTTTAAACGCTCGAGGGTATATTCATAGTAGACGATACAACTGCACCTTAGTGCTGGTCTATAAGCCATCCACAATAATGAAGCTGTAAAACATCTTCCCTCCGTCAACTGTCGTAACCCGTATGGACAGAAGTAGGTGCTCGAATCGGTGAAGAATCGAGTCCTTCATGTATTCACTGAGCTTTCCAAAACCTACAGCGAAGTCCAGAATGTAATGATTCGACCGTCAAGAATCATTTAACATAGATCTCGAGCCTCAGTGGGCGCTGTTCGGCCAAGGAAAGCGGCGATCGCTTGCTAGTTCCAATCAATTCATAGGTAAACTACCAGATCTCACTAAAGAGTGAGATCCTTGAACTCACGTAAGTTTCCGCAAAAATGGCCACTTTACTTACAGGATCTTTACAGGCCTTCACAAAGTGGCCTGTACAAGCTTCTCTGAGTATCATTTGATACTTTCACTAAGCCGGACCCCTCATCTCCGTAATCACAACAAGTCTAACTCCCTCATCATTTCCCGTTCATCCTCGCAGCATCGTTAACTACGATATAATGGAAAACGCAGCCATTTGCGCATTAAATACACGTATCAGAGTTATGTGGAGGAGGAGACAGGTATTCAATAAAAAGACGGCAGTAACGTCGCGGGCACGGGGTATCCGGGAGTTGGTCGGACAATGCCGTGACGTTGAGTAGTCCGCCCAGGTCCATCTGATTACTGTTGAAAAGTTAATCTTGACAAATGAGAGTTGATACCTGCCGTTTCCTGCAACATGCGCCTTTAGCCGCTTCATATTAGGTTGTCCGGAAAGTTCTCAGCGTTTTGTGCACCTATTTTTTGTACATTCACTGCTGATTAAAAACTCATTCTGCCTTGCTTCTCAGTAGCACATCCTGTAGAGAATTTCTTGCGCTATCTGATGGTATAATTGCCGTTTCACCATTGCTTGATAAACCCCTTTTTTCAAGATTTTTTCAAGCATGTGAAAAGAGCACTTTGGACGATTTTTTTCTTCGACTATAAATTGGGGCAATCCGCAATCGAAACAGCTCAACAAATTAACCAGGTGTGGGGGCCCAATAGTGCTAGAGAAAGCACTGTGCGGCAATGGCTCAACAAATTTCGTTCTGGAGATTTCAGCCTTGAAGATGAACCTCATAGCGGTCGACCTAAAGCAATATCTGACGAGGATTTTTAGGGGATTTTGGAGGCTGACCCATCCCAAACAGTTCGAGAGATAGCAGAAGAGCTAGGCTTGGCAAATCCACTGTTGCAGATGGTCTGGAACGCATTGGGAAGGTGAAAAAACTCGGTTGGGTGCCCCAGCAATAAGGAAGTGATCCCGGCCAAGGAATCGGCACGTCTCGAGGTTCCTTCTGCATTGCTTTTGCGCAGCAGAAACGACCTGTTTTTGGACCGAATTGTCACCTGTGATGAAAAATGGGTCATGTATGATAACAGGAGACGTTCCGGACAGTGGTTGGATTTCGACGAACCACCGAGGTAATTTTCAAAGCCGAACCCTCACGAAAAAAAGATTCTGGTCACGGTTTGGTGGTCATCGGCTGGTGTGATCCACTATAACTTTTTATCACCAGGCCAAACCATCACAGCAGAACCCTACTGTGAAGAAATCGACGAATTGTACCGAAAATTTTGTCAGATGCAGCCAACACTTATCAAAAGAAAGGGTCCGATTCCTTTGCATGACAACGCCCGCCCACACGTTTCACATCACTATCCATAAATTGAACGAATTGGGGGTTGAAGTTCTACCTCAACCGCCATATTCTTCAGACCTTTCGCCAACCGACTATCACCTTTTCTAACATTTCAGAACTCCCTTGCTGGAAAATACTTCATCAATCAGGACCAGGCAAAAAAGCCTTCGTGGATTTCGTGAATTTTCGACCACCCAGTTTTTTACTTTGATGGGATTTCTCGACTGCTGTCACATTGGCAAAAGTGTGCTGATTCGAATGGTGCCTATTTCGATTAAATCCGATGAGTATTAAAAAAGTTACGATCGTTTAAAGTGAAACACCCAAAACGCTGAGAACTTTCCGGACAACCTAATACTTTGCGAAGCTGCAGATTTCAGAATTTCAGCTCGGAGAATCCGCGAACTGGGAAGACAGAGTACATCACTGTGATGGGTTACAGTTATTACCCCACATCAGAGGGGACCTGAAGTGGACCCCAACCAAGGCGGCCTGTTCCATCAATGGATGCCATCCTGATTCCACAACAACTGATGGAAAAGTCGGCTGCGCTCCAGCCTACGCCCCTTCACATTATGCAGGGGTTACGACACCGGTAAACTGTAATAAGTGTAAATGACGGCTTCAATAGAATCCCCAATTTTTCTCCTCAGGTGCGATGGCATCCTATCGTATCGTCCCACTTCTCCAACTCCATAGCAATTTCCCCAATTTTTTTCTCACACAAAACAAGCTGCCAGGCGGTCGGGGGGGGGTCGAATACATCTTCTATTAAGCTAGTGGGACCAGCTATCAGAAAGGGCGTTATACAGCAGCTCTACAGTGCCGCCAACTATATAAGGAGTCATGTAGAGCAGGCAAGCAAATGGAAAAACCAATAATCGGAGAAATTCGCTCCGATGCTGCAAAATAACGCCCCAAGTACGAACGACCCCCCCCCCCCTCTGCCCTTTAGGGATCCTCCCAAGGATGCTCTACCCTGCCCTTGCCGTCAAATTGCAAGCAAGCACCGTAGTGTGTTGCAGCCTTTGGCGGTTTCGAATTCTCAATCGCCAGCGTTCTTCTAATCCGCGTCCCTTATTCTCTTTTCTTTACCTTCATTCTCTGTTATCTTCTTGTCTTCTTACGCTCTTTTACGATAATAAAAAAAGAAGAACTAAAACACTGCTGTGTTCCTTCGGGTGTACAGCTCTTTTAAACCTCCAACATTCTTCAAGTTCATGTACGAGCCTTGAGCTCGAATTCATTCTTTGCTTTTTTTCTCTGAATTCTGTAATCAAGATGTCCATTATAGGTTAGGTATCGGTTTTGCTTGTAGTAGACATCCTTATAGTAATGGTTTATATTTACAGAAGCAGCTTCGTTTAGTCTTCTTGTGCAAACCCGGCAAATCTTGTAATAAAAGTTATTTGTTCGGTAGATGAACCATCGTGTCGCTTGAAAGTTCGTGTGCAGATCATTCGTTGAACAGTCAATCATCTCTAACAATCTTACCCTCAACAGTCAAAGCTGCTATCAATCAAGCTGTTCATGGGAACTTTTCCGGAACACCAAAAGCGCAGGTAATTTTCTAAAGCAGTGTCACTTCAATACTTTTTGGGTACTTTGGCCTGGATAGCTTTGCTCTTGTTTGAATCCAACAAATACTATGAAGTATCCTCACTGAAAGGCGGTTTGTCGGTAGAAAGAACGAATGGTCAGTGTGCGTTATCTATCGGAATCAGCGAGGTTCTCACCATTTCTGCTTCACGTTTCATTTTTTTTTTCTCTCTCCTCTTCCATCCCCTTTCTCTGGTTCTCATGCTGGGTTAGTGTAAAACCAGTCAAAAAAACAATGGGAAAGCTTCAGACAAAATCCTTGTTCTTTTTATTCTTCAGCCTTTGTTCCCGTAGGTCCGCTCTCTAAAGTTCCAGACAAAATAATACCTTTTGATTTTCTACATCCATATATTCTCCGGCTTCCAGCTTTGGTGATCTGCTGCTGCTCCTGAAATTTGTCGGCTTTTTATCATCGAGTGACGAGTATTACTTGTGTTTGTGATTAAATCTTGATTGCCGCTTTTTCGCTTCTTTAACACATTGCGGACCGCCGCACTGCGCGCATCCGCGGACCTCATCTATTTTCACTGTCTTGAACTTGTATTCATTCCTGCAGTTTTTTAAATTTAAAAAATTAGTAACGTGGATGTTCATCGTGAGTGATGAATCTACCTATACTCTAGTAACAAAACGTTCACGTTCAGCTAAAAAAGCTAGTGGTTTAAATCGAAAATTGGAATGCTTCTGTTGGGTTTCTGCTTAATCCAGTAGGAATTTTTCTGAAGTCGCTTAGCTAACGATTAAGCTGAGGCGTTCCTATTCGCTCTCTCGGTCTGCGCGCACCTTTTGCCAGGAATTGTCAACAAAGTCTTACAGAACAAACTTAACTAAATAGCGGGAAAGTATCTCGAAAACTCGAGCCATCATCACCACTCGAGCGTTGTATGCACGACGAGTGCGGCGAAGATATACAATACGTACTGCCATTCCAGAATAGAGTGATCGGGTTTTATAGGTTTATTCAACCTCCTAAGCGTTTGGCTAATCCGAAACCAGTGTTGGATTTCGCAGCAGGACGCTCAAATGGGGCTGCGTGGCAAGTCTCCCTATTGTGTCATTTACCCAAAACTGAAGGGCAGCAGCAGGCCCCGAGTAACGTTACGGCCTGCTACTATTGATAACAAGAAAACTAAAAGGGATTCATCATTAATTTATATGTTCCCCCCTTAATGCTTTAAAACCCGACCTTCGCAAGACCAGCCAGTTTTTTCAAAAACCGCTCTTTTCCGGACTGAGCATTCGCAGAGCCTTCAGCAGTGCGTGGCCCCTTACCAAAAATTTCAGCACTGTTCAACTTTCCGCTCCCGAAATCTCGTTTTTACTGGACCATCGAGTGCAGCGGTTATTAGGTCACAAAAACTACATTTTTCTATCCTCCGGGGCCATTTATGTGCGCTAATTTAGTGCTATAGTCTCTCTCTCGAGAACCCGAGTAAGCTTGCGTATTGAGGTGATTTGACATATTGAGGCGGCTCAAAACCCTCTGGTGGCAAAGAGGTTTTGAACCGAGAGGAAAAAGTGTACTCGTTTCCAAAAGGGGGGTTCAAGCCAACTCAGGAAAACGACTGCTAAGCCAATCTGTCCACAAAGAAAGCTTGACCCGAAAACGTTGGCTTGGTTCCGGATGTCTGAGGCAGTAAAGGGTTGACAGTGTGCCTTTAGCTCTTTCACCGGCGCTATTCGGCGCTAGGATCCTACCTGCACTCGCCGTCGCCTTTTTCGCTAAAGTCGCAGCTGTTCTGCATTCGAGCTCAGTTGGGGGGGGGGCCCAGGAGCCCCGATCACGTTAGAAACATTGGTTTTTATCTTTTGCAGAGCTGTTTACATGGTATTCTAGCGGCTCTGAAAAGCTGTAGCTTGGAGGAGGAGTGATTCCCTCCTCCTAAGGCAAGCTCACCCTCAGCATCGCATTGATAACCGTTGTGCCCTACGCTAACGTTCCCGCTAAAAATGAATGCCATATCAATAATAAGGACAGCGAATAACCCTAGTATCCAAGTTCCCATCGATTGGGTGGAAGAGGTGATAGCACCAAATTGGCGCCCATTGGCGCCAGTTGGCGCTGGGACCTGTAGTGAACGTCATATTCGTGACCAGACCAACAAAAAACCCTAGCATGTAATTTTCCTGAAGTTTGGTGAAAAAAGGTAGTGGTGAGTTGGCGCGGCACCATTCTGGCCCCGTTTTGATGAAAAAAGTGGTGGCGCCAAATTGGCGCCTAATGGTGCCAAATGGCGTCAAACACTGCCGGTGCCAGAAGCGGACGTCACATTTATGATCAGGACATTGAGTAACCCCTACCGACAATTTTTCAGCAGAAATTTTTCTAGAGGTTCTGGGCTCAAGTGCTGCTAGTTGAATCGTGCCTGGGAC
The DNA here is from genome assembly GCA_036418165.1 of Cooperia oncophora. Taxonomy (NCBI): domain Eukaryota; kingdom Metazoa; phylum Nematoda; class Chromadorea; order Rhabditida; family Trichostrongylidae; genus Cooperia; species Cooperia oncophora. Next base: position 14,333 of record MU913436.1, on the reverse strand, counting down.
CCTTATATCTGAGAAATCTCGCTGGTCCACTTGCATAATATTAACAAACGTATGAAGACTTGTACCACTGGAAAAAGTTACTTGAAGAAACTCGAAGTGTTTCTAAAAATTTTATCAAAAGCCCGTCCGCCACATATGGTGGACATGGTCCGAAGTGGACATTTCGGTGTCCACCACCAGTGGCGGACATTGTCACGAATGGGTTAAGGGTACTTA
>MU913435.1:0-24908 GCA_036418165.1 Cooperia oncophora | reverse complement strand
TTTTAGCATAATTATCGCTCCTTTTCTTTCAAAGACAGCCCCCGCGCTCGAGTAGTCCATCGTCGTCCTTCCTTGTACAGGTAGTTCAGCCCCCAAGCTAGATGCTATCCCACTCTCGCAACTCCACAGTGAGCGAGAAGCGAGCTACAGCCGCTCAAAGTTCTAGTTCTAACGCCCGCTCAGTTGGACCGCCTCACTTGCTAGCTGCCCTCTGACGGAGAGCCGCTCAGTTGTTCTTTGTTGGGACGGCGGGCAATACTCGGGATCGCAAGTCATTTTTTGCGACGCGATGCGGTGCACATGCCCTTTAGATAACTCTGCCTCTCCTTCATCACACTTTCATTCACTGGAGAGCAATGACAGTTTCAAATGCAACCATCTCGTAAGGTAAAACGCATAGAAATCACGAGTGATGCAATTTTTGTGGTGCAAAAGCTCGACTAGCAACATGCACTAAAAGCCGCTCGCTACCGTAACCCAAATTCGGACGCCGTGTCTTTGAAAGTTTTTTTTGCCTTTCAGGAGTTTTTCTTCCGAGTTTTTATTGTTTTTCGTATTCTTTTCATTGCATTGGATGATATCCACTACTGAGAGATGTGATAAAGAGATTTTCGAGCCAGGGGTTGCCCACGGATCGCAGGGCGGTGTAACTGTAAGGGAGCAATTTCGTTTGTGGTGTTCTTGAGGGCTCTTGTTGCTTTTTTCCCTCATTGAGGAATTACTTATCAGCTACTGTTTCATAATTGATCAGCAATTATTCTTGCCACTTTTATCGCGGGAGCTGTCTTAAGTTGACTGTTTGTTGCTCTTTGATCTCCATCTTAAAGCACATCCGCGAAAAAGAAGGCTATGACCTGCAAATGCTGATTTGGCGATCCGCGAAGACGATTGAGGCTGCGCTACTTTCAAAATGTGAAAAACGGCAAGAACTCCGCTAGAAGCTGACTAATTAGGCCCATGGACACCCCTTAGGCCCATGCCGACCCTCACCGGCTGCTAGCTACTAGCTAGTAGCCACTATGTTATCTTTCTCTATAACATTTCGGACTGCTTTTTCTGCTGCTTTTCTCCGCTAATCAGATACTTAGCACTTTTTTGTGCCTATTTGAGTTCCGTTTCCCGCAATTTGCGGTCGCGAACTGTGCCTTTAAGGAACTTTTAGTTAGCTGATTAAAGAATTAGCGTACAGCCTGCATTACGGAGCTCCAAAAGGTGAGCCGCCATGAGTGTAGCAGCGGTTCAAACTTCGCGACGGAAAGCGCAGCGCCGCGCATTCCATTCGATGCAGTCGAAAATATGCGCATCGATCGCGTTCCGAACTAATGCGAAGTTACGTCCGCGACAGTCTGAACGCTGCAGTAATCGTGGTGCGCTGACGCCTATCGCGTTTGCTTAGCTAAAAATGCTCTGATCAAGGAAAAATAGAGTGCAAATGGTGGGCAGCTGATAGCCCTGATGCATTACTGCCTCTCAGCCGCTCCCCTCTCCTGGTGAGTTTCCTATAAAATTTGGATGGTGATATGTATGAGAATTGGTTGAACCCATCAGAAGGCACAGCGAGCACTACAAGTGAGTGGTGTGATCGTTCTAAACTCAAAATTCATCCTCTCAGTGCCTCCACTTTTCCGTGAGCTTCATTAGCATATCGACTGCAGAGAACTTTCCTTTTGTGAGCGTGTGAAGAATATGTTGGGCTAGTTTGGTAGATTCAGTGAATCTAGACACTTGTACGACGGCTATTCTAGCTGAGTCACTGAGCGGTCTCCTCGCGATCGCTATGAAGCGAGCGGAAACTGTATGATTCGCGGTTCACCCCGTTGATAAACGGGGCTGACGCATCGAATGCCGGTGCTGCGGGTGTCAATTTATCAAAGCCGCTTCGACACAGCTGTTCATTTCATCTGTCAGTACAAGTTGTTTGTTATGTTGTAATGCAATGAATTGATGACTTGTGGTGACTGCACTACAAGGCGCAGCTGTTCTTATGAAAAGTACTTTTCGCGGGCGGGCCGGCGAAATAGGAAAGATAGCCATGTTGGGGCGAAAAAACTGTGGAACAGACGAGGGGCCTGATCATTCTCCATTCTTTTTTGGCCTCCACCTATCTTCTCAGAATGTCACAGAGTGTGCGGAGCGCAATGGAGCACGCTCAAAGGTAGGTCTGGTATCTTGTCCTTATACGACATAACCGCGAGCTGCCGTAAAGCGTCCGAAATAAAATATTACGGGAAAACCAAGGTTCCATAGAGGAACCATACGAAGAGCGGATGGTGAATGATCATGAGCAAACTGCGGGCAAAGCAATTTCGTCCGATTTTAGGTGATGAAAGAGTGAAAGACGGACTAATGCAGCCAAGATATCAGTCGCCTAACTAGTAACCAGCAATGATGTATCAGTTCATAGTGTCTTTAATAACACAAGAGAGCTAAGTTGTGCGGAAAAGTCAGACCATGGGGAAAGGTGTATAAGTGGTCGCGGTTAGCACAGTAGCGACGGGACCGCACGGAAGCGCAGTTTGGGGGGGGCATTTTGCACTTTCGCTGCTTCACTAGTTCTCGTTTACAAGTCCACTCTGGTAGAACCTGTGAACTCTTGTGAAGCTGTAGCAAGCTCGTCAAGCCATCTTGGTAAAATCTGTCAGCTCGAGAAGCTGTTTAGATGGGTCGACACGTCGGTGAGAAGTCGTAAGAATGCAAAATGCCCCCCTCCCCCCCCATCGCCCCAAAACAGCCTCCCAGCACGGAAATCGGAAGATGCCGAAATTCCAGTCCCACCCGAGCGTCTGACTTTTTGACCACATTCATGGCCCTCTTGTGGACTAACCTCGAATCACTCACTTCGGCATTAAACAGCACTTATCAAAACAATAACAGTATTAGTTATAAGTTTGCAAGCTGCAGGTGTACCAATAATGTACCAGTACATACTAAAAATAGTTTCAACGATTAATGAAAATAAGATTGTTATCCAAGCATGACCAATGCTCTCGTCAATTACTGCCTACAGTAGTTTTTCAAGTATGACATTAGCAAAAGCGATGTTCATGCTCCTGTATAAGCACGAGCAACAGATGGTGGCGTCGCAGCCGTCCCGTGCTCGTGCTTATGTAGGAGCATGAACTCCATGATGTCACTGCGTGCGTTTTTCAATGTTGTGTGAGCCTTCCGCAACTACATGGCATTCAAATATTGGTATAAACCATCTACGCCTGCGCTGTTGGCTTAAGTCATGGATGCCACATAAATCCCCAGGACGAGAAAATAGTGACGGGCCGGTGGGAGGGGCAGGACATGATCATGCGACCATAGCAGTGTGTTGCCTAATAGCGCTTTTCTAAGAGAAGATCTCTCCATAAGAGCCCCTCATGAAAGCCATAACATCCCATCGAACGCCTCGCACGCCCGCCCGCACAAAGACGATCGCTTCCTGACGCTCGTACTAGATTTTCATGTGTAAGTAAATTATGAAGCGAAGGGATTGTATGAATAAGCTGTGGACTGCTGTCAAGCATGCCTTGCCGGTAAACTCGTACAGAAATCAATATTTTAGTCGCTCAGAACGGAGGCTCTTCCTTCGTGGCATGTTGACCGTTTCACTTCGTTTTTTCGCCATTTCCGCACTATAGACGCCCTAGTGGTATTTTAGGCCGAGCACCAAATCATCGAGCCAACTGCCATGAGAGGGAGGTGGAGAGTGTCTTCCGGTCTCGCCTATAATAGACAAACATGCCATGTGCGCCAACGCAAACTCGCACTGTGTTTATTACGCAAAAGAGTGGACCGCTATAAAAGCAAGTTTTGAATGGTAATACTAAGGTTACTCGGTCCATGCTAACCAGCACCTGATTCTCCCACAAGATCAACCAAGTCACAGGGCAAACCGCTTTTCATAGGATGGAACGTGATGTAGTAGGTAGCTCAGTGAGCCGGAAAGCGTGAGGTCCAGATGTAAGCCTTGATTACTGAAAAGCGGTTTGCCTGTGACTTGGTGATCTTGTGGGAAATCAGGTCTGTAGCACTGGACCGCAGTAACCTTATATTACCAATCAAACTTGCTTTTATGCGGTCCACTCTTTTCCGTAATGACACACAAGCTGCGCGTTTGCGTTGCGCAACATGCATGTTTGTCTATTACCAAGGCGAGACGGAGAAACTCCACCCTCCCTCTCAATGGCAGTTGGCACGATGATTTGGTGCTCGGCCTAAAATGCTAGTAGGGCGCTATAGTGGGGAAATGGCGAAAGAACGGAGTGAAACGGTCAAAATCCTGCGAAGAAAGAGCCTCCGTTCTCAGTGACTTGAAAATCGATTTTGGACGAGTTTCCCGTAGGCATCTTGCCAATAACCGCTACCGAAGGTACGGCTGCATATGTGTACTCATATATGCAGCATCACGGCCGCTTCATACCAATCCCTTCGCTTCATAATTTGCTTAGCAAATGAATCATACGAGCGTCAGGAACGGTCGTCCATTTGTGGGCGGGCGGGCGTGGCGGGCGTTCGGGTCGGGATGTTGTGGCTTCATAGGGCCCTTATAAGGGCACCTTCCTTGGGAAAAGCGCTATGCAGCGCCTGCTCAGGGTCGCGGAATTCCGTCCTGCCAGGCGTATTAATCCTACTCGTCTTGGGGGATTTATCGTGCCAACTGCCTTTAAGCCAAACAGCGCCGTATTTTCAGGCCTACGAGGTTTATATCAAAATATTTGAATGCCATCTAGTTCGCGAAAGGCTCACACAACATTGAAAAACGCACGTAAGGACATCATGGAGTTCATGCTCCTACATAAGCACGAGCACGGGACGGCTGCGACGCCGCCATCTGTTGCTCGTGCTTATACAGGAGCATGAACATCGCTTTTGCTAATGTCATACTTGAAAAACTACTGTAGGCAGTAATTGACGAGAGCATTGGTCATGCTTGGATAACAATCTTATTTTCATTAATCGTTGAAACTATTTTTAGTATGTAGTGGTACATTATTGGTACACCTGCAGCTTGCAAACTTATAACTAGCAGGGGGGGCCAAAAAAAAGACGTTTTGCCCTCCATGACTTTCAATGCGCTATAGATACACTTATGAACGTATCGGAAACTTTTACTACCACGTAAAGAAGATATACTATAACCTTACATCCGCCGCAGCCTCTCTGGAGACGCCATCCGAGAGGTGCGAAGCGCAAAAAGTGATGGGTACCGGAGTGACGACGATTGATTGAGTCTCCGCACGTTAGAACCCTTGACGGACTCCGACCCAAACCTGAAGCAATTAAGGGTTTAGTATCAAGACCCCCGCTTAAAATATTCCATCCTTTTCAGGTAACTCACGTCTTCCAATTCCAATAGGCGGAATTTTCCAACGCCCTTTGATTCCACGTGGTGTCACCCAATCCTGTAGCAGTACAAAGTTTCCAAGAAGGTACGGGCGACGACATGAAGATGGGATATTCTCCTCGAGTTGCTCGATGTAGCCACCAGCGCACACCCTCAGTCTGGGGCCCACGAAGAAAATATCGGTTCATCCATTCCAGGTACGGCCGGTCCACACCATCAACCCGCGCCTTGGTGAATGGGGTGAAGATGATGTCCTGGACCGTAGCGACGTTGCCGGAGCTGCTCGATGTTTGAGGTCTTGCAGATCAAGAGTACTGGTCTCCAGGTAGCTATCCATGGGTGATTCCATTCAAGAGTTACAGCAGCTTGGAGGCCACGTGAATTCCAAAGGCGTTCTCCACTCAGGCCGCGACTGGAGATGACTTCATATTTTGGTGTACATGAAGGTGAATGGCGGCAGCCTGCTTATAGAGGAAGATCTTGGGTATCTTCCGCCCTGGTACTCATATCCACTTAACTTCTGGCCTGCGAAAAACTTTCGGTGATATGTGACCGCCTCGCGAATGACTTTTTTTGCCCCCCCCCTGTAGTACTGTTATGTTGATGATAAGGCGTTTAATGCCGAACAAGTAATGATTCGAAGTTATCAACAAGAGGGCTGAATTGGTCAAAAGACAGACCACGGGTGGACTGGAATTCGCATCTCAGCTTTCCGTGCTGGGCGCTTTGGGCGACGGAGGTTTGCACTCTTACGACTTCTGCACTCCAAATCAAACAGTTCTCGAGATGACAGATTTTTACCAAGAGGCTTGACCGAGCTATGCTAACAAGCTTCACGAGATTGCGAGCAGGTCTGACCAGAGTGACTTGTAAACGAAATAGTGAAGCAAGACGAAAGTGCAAATACCCCGTGCGGCAAACGTGCCTCCCGTACCATACTGTGCTACCGCGCCACTTATCTTCCCAGGTCTGCACTTTTTCCCCACAACTTTAGCTTCTTGTGGAATAAAGACAAAATCATGATAACATGCGTGCGTATGAATATAAGGCACTAGTAGGCGATGAACAGTGGCTTCACTCCATCAACCTAAATCGGACGAAATTGCATTGCCCGCAATTTGCTCATGATCATTCACCATCCGCTCTTGTATGGTTTCTTCTATGGGAACTTGTTTTCCGTATCAATTTTTATCTCCGGACTCTTTTACGGCACTCGCGGCTCGTCGTATAGGCAGAACCAGACCTACCTTTGAGCGTGCCTCCATTGCGCTCCCCACACTTTCACATTCTGAGGAGAGAGGTGAGGCAAAAAGAATGTAGAATGATAGGCCCAACCTCGTCCTACCCTTTTCCACCAATTTTTTCGCCATGCTATCTTTCCTATTGTCCCGGCCCCCGAAAGTACTTTTCATAAGAAACAGCTGCGCCTTGTAGTGCAGTCACCACAAGTCATCAATTCATTGCATTACAACATAACAAACAACTTGTACTGACAGATGAAATGAACAGCTGTGTCGAAGCGGCTTTGATAAATTGACACCCGGCATTCGATGGTCAGCCCCGTTACTCAAACCGAGGTGAACCGCAGAATCATCAGTTTCCCTCCTTCATAGCGGATGGGAGGGAAACCTCAATGACTACAGCTAGATAGCCCTCGTAAAGTGATCCTGATTCACTGAACTACCACAACTAGCCAACATATTCTTCACCACGCTCCAAAAGGAAGTTCTCGAAGTGATATGCTAATGAAGCTACGGAAAGTGGAGGCATGAGGATGATTTTGAGGTTTAAAACGATCACACCACTGGCTGTAGTGGCTGCTCCCTTCTGATAGTTTCAGCCAACTTCTCAATACACATCACCATCCAATTTTATAGGAAACTCACCAGGAGAGGGGAGCGGCTGGGAGGCAGTAATGCATCAGGGCTATCAGCTGCCCACCATTTGCACTCTATTTTTCCTTGATCAGAGCATTTTTAGCTAAGCAAACGCGATAGGCGTCAGCGGCCCGATTACGGCAGCGTTCAGACTTCGCGACGACGCGCATTAGTTCGACGCGATCGATGCGCATATTTTCGACTGCATCGATCGCGTCGAACGCGCGACCGAAGCGCTGCCGTCGCGAAGTTTGAACGCTGCCTACACTCATGCGGCTCACTTTTTGGAGCTCCGTAATCAGGCTGTACCCTAATCCTTTATCAACCTAACTAAAAGTCTCCTTAAGAATGGAGAAAGAGCAACAAAACTTTCCATTAAAGACAGCTCCCGCGATAAAAGTGTCAAGGATAATTGCTGATCAATTATGAAACAGTAGCTGATAAGTAATTCCTCAATGAGGGAAAAAAGCAACAAGAGCCCTCAAGAACACCACAAACAAAATTGCTCCCTTACCCCTGGCTCGAAAATCTCTTTATCACATCTCTCAGTAGTGGATATCATCCAATGCAATGAAAAGAATACGAAAAACAATAAAAACTCGGAAGAAAAACTCCTGAAAGGCAAAAAAAAAACTTTCAAAGACACGGCGTCCGAATTTGGGTTACGGTAGCGAGCGGCTTTTAGTGCATGTTGCTAGTCGAGCTTTTGCACCACAAAAATTGCATCACTCGTGATTTCTATGCGTTTTACCTTACGAGATGGTTGCATTTGACTGTATGTGCTCTCAATGAATGAAATGTGATAAAGGAGAGCAGAGTTATCTAAGGGCACCATCGCGGTCTGCAAAAATGACTTGCAATCCCGAGTATTGCCCGCCGTCCCAACAAAGAGCAACTGAGCGGCTCTCCGTCAGAGGGCAGCTAGCAAGTGAGGCGGTCCAACTGAGCGGGCGTTAGAACTAGAACTTTGAGCGGCTGTAGCTCGCTTCTCGCTCACTGTGGAGTTGCGAGAGTGGGATAGCATCTAGCTTGGGGGCTGAACTACCTGTACAAGGAAGGACCATGGACTACTCGAGCGCGGGGGCTGTCTTTTGAAAGAAAAGGAGCGATAATTATGCTAAAACAGCCCAAGTTTTTGGCGCGTAGACAACTTGTTGGTTTTTGAATGTTTTTTTAAGATATTTGTTAGTCGACACTTCTCTGCAAGAGATGGCTAATATTCATCAGATTTGTACAAGTAATTATTGAATGTCTCATCATTTGGTGAATTGCCTTCTATTCTCGATGCTGCAGCGTGGACGATATCTTGGATCGATCCCCATGCAAGCGAACGGAGCTTTTCATAAGTTTGAGCGCCAAACGTGTCCGACGGAGTATAAAGGATTTTGTAGCGATAAGAAGAAAGGAAATAAGAAACAGGAAGAGATGGTGGTTGAGCCGTGCATTCTCGCCCTCGTCATAGCATCGGAGAACAAGTTTCGTTCTGTGAGCTGACCTGGCTGACCGAATTTTCATTCTTCCAAACCGTCCTTCCTTACAAAAGTTTCGCCAGGCAGTCGATTCGGGTAGGAAAGTACGGAGGGTTAAAGAACATCGAAAAGTACGGACCCATGTCCGTGAAACCCTGATTGCCGAGCCCATCCGGGCACGGCTGGCGTGGACAGGGACTTGATCCTATTGACTAAGCGTTATTGCACTTCTTGCACGAGAGCCGTGCATTTTAATGATTCTATTTTTGAAGTTCCAGCTGATTTTTAATTGATTATCCATTGGATGCGGAACTAGTGTAGCGTTCAGTGGCACGATAGCCACGGTCCAGATATCAAATCCCAGATCAGCTCCCGCCCATGCCAATCAGGCCCTCTATTCCCGAGGACGGTAATTTGGTACGAGATTTGTCGGGAGGATAAGAACACTGACTTGTACATCGGCTGGCCCCCGCAAGTCATTGTATAGGCCACATCGCATTCAATAAGCCACTACGATTCTGAATGGAAGTAGAATGCGTGCCGCATCCCACAAAGGGATTGATTGACGGCGAAGTGTTTTATTCTTTTATCACTGAGACGAAGTGGGCGTGGCTGCGTAGTTCATCCGGACGTAGCGGCGAGTTTTCCGTAGATCTTTTTATTAGGGCAATTATCCAACAAAAGACAGGGCGACCGTTCTCTCAGATAGAAATATTCCAGTGGTGACCCACCCACGTCACACTCTCATGAAATACCCTCTGTATCCCGCTGTGAGACGGGTCGTAATTGCGGACTCAGTGTCGCAAGACAGCGGGGGATTTCTCCTCCCTATAGTATTACTGGACTTCGTCAGACCTCGGTTTCATCAGTTGAGAGTCATTAGATATCAAGTGCAAACAGCGAACCATTTCGTTTCCATAAACTACCAGTTTTCCTAAGGCCGCTACCAGGCGGTCCACCAAGTACGCAATGACGACCAATCTATCTTCTGGATACAGAGTGCAGCAAACACGCCTACCCCATCATCACACGGCTATGGAATGTGCGTGATCCACGCCATTTTGGAGAGTTCTTACAATACAAGAAGGTTTCCGTCATCTTTTCAGAGCTAAATGGCGTGTCCGTCCATGTCTGCCGTCACTCTCCGCACGTCAGCTGCATATCTCACATCACTTGCACTGAGCTCATTCCCTTCATTCGCGAAAGACATAAGGAAACGGTGCTTTGGCTCACTCCCTTCATTCGCGAACAAACCCAATAATGGAAACGTGTTGGAATGTGGGCGTACGATTGATGCGACGTGTTATCGGGAAAGAGAAAATGCCTCTCAGCCGTTGCTCAAACCGCAGGTAATATCTTAACCAAATTATTCTCCATGGAGTTATCCCCCCAAATGATCCCACTTGAGTGGCGTTCTCGGTTCACACCCGCTTGGATAGTTTATGGTATTGCTTTTTCGACTACCCCCCCCCCGGTCTACTCGGTGTATCTGTCAGCCAAATTCGTACGACAGCGGCTGGCTGGCCAGACATGACGTCGATTCTTCCGGGCCATTCACGTCAACGCACTGTGACACTGTTCAAAATTTCGTTGTCTCGGAAGCACTTTCCTTCGTGCATATGAAATCGAGCTCTGACGGCTAGCGACCGAACATTGCTCGCCCAATTTGGAAAGTATGTAGTTGCTAGAGACTTCAGTCAAGGTTGCGTCGAAGGAATACGTTTCCTGCTAACAAACAAAATAACTATTAGCGTTCTGGCGGTAGGAAGGTTCTGTTCATACTATTTCTGAACCCTAAATACTTGCCCATTACCAGAAGAGGGTTAAATGGTAATGTGAGCAGTTATACAACAAGGAGTGGCCTTTCTACTAGTACCACTCGCTTCGACTACGCTTCCTCTTTACTTCTTTTAATATGGGATCAAGGGTTCTATCCTTTTGTGTACCATCGGGCAACCGACCTTTCCAGCAACGCTTCTTAAATCTTTCCGTCCACCACCTTGACGCCCAGGCCATACAGCTGAGATGCCAAACAATAATGGGAATGTGAATACAGACGACATCGCACACCTGACATTATTACTGATCCTTCACCGACGCTAATGTTTCGGAGCGGGAACCTACAGGTTTTGATGGCGAAGTAAGCGCTTGTGGGTAACCTCGGAACTCAGAATTGCAGGGAGTGCGGGGTCGTGAATGTTGCCCGGGATGAAGAAACTGGTCAATTGCTACGCAAAAGCAGCCCTCTGTGGTTCGAGGGAGGTGGGGGGGCTTTAGTCGAAGGCTTTAGACTTAGCTAATTGACGACGAAGTTTGAATATAGGTGAAAATGCCTGCTCCTGTGGCTTTGGAGGAGGGCCTAGATAACAGGGCATGGGTCCTTTGCATAGCAAAATTTAACCACTCAGTCGATCCCCAGTGCGAGCATTCCATGGCCTACGGTACTTCGTCTCAATGGTTCGGCAGCAACTGCCACTTTGATAGCGTGCAGTTCTGGAACACTTGCAATCATGACCTTGTCCAGCACGAGATATGATAACCTTGTAACAGACGGAAATATCTCATGGACAGTTCTGCGTCATGCTAATCAAGTGGCCAAGAAACGACTACTCGGGATGACTGTAAGGAATGTTCCAAGCGTGTTGTGGAACATAAACTTGACCGTGTTCTATTCTGTTCGATCCAGTATCCAGTTCAACATATTCAGTACTCGTGTTGCAAAGAGCTCATTGAGAGCGTAATTACAGCGATGTTCGCTGTGCGTGCTGGGCGTATTAGTGAAGGCTGGGTTTGACGGGGCATAAGCCTCCTTTACACCGATCGTTGTCGCATGCCGTGTTGAACAGCTGAAGAGAACGGGCTGGCGCTGCGTGAAAGCCGCCCCCAACCCCCTTATACGCTCAGCACCTTCAGCGAACGAAGCTATCTGAGGCTGAGCTTCACATGAAAAGAGGCTTTGTCCTGGAGTTCATTTCACGCTTAACCCTTATGACCACCAAATTGCTCCCAAGTGCCTTGTCCCAACTAGCATATCTATAAGTATAAGTTTGTTACTTATGCATAAAGCACAAGTGAGAGAGCTTCATGACATCACTACGTCGGCAAGCTCTGAAAACCCATGGCCATTATAAATCGGGAAGTGAAAATGTGCTCCAGTAACAGCATTAAAACAGCCTATTAACTCAGCGAGTAGCCTCACTTATTGATCAGTCTCAGGAGCATTAGAGCCCGTCATACTTTAGTAGCCTGTTGGAAATACATACGAAAAGTGTCTATCCCTGTCCGTCCGTCTGTCTGTCTGTCCGTCTGTCTGTCCGTATGTCTGTCTGCCTGTCTGTCTGTGTGCCAGTCTGTTTGCCTGTCTGTCTATGTGTCTATCAAAATGTCTGACTCTATCAGAATTGTTATTCTGTGGCTCCGGCGAAGCTCTATTGATCCAGCTCTGAAATCGTTACTGCTCAAGTTTTCTGAATGACATGGTTGTGACACTGTGATGCGCTGCCTAAATATAAGGACAACTGTCACGAAAAAAGCGTCCCCGACAGCTTTCACTTCATTGCGGCGCTGTTATCATGCACAACAGCTGCTGGACATGTTCACATAACATCGAGTTGTTACATTTCAGTTTTATCTACTTTATTTTTCTTTAATATCACATTTCTCATGTGTTGAAGGTTCGTTCGCTACTGGCGTGAGGGTTATTGGTGAGTGTTTTCTCTCTGATAGAGTTATATCGGATTTTTTCCCTTGGGGGTTGTCCCTCGATTGTGAACAAAGCAATCCTTCTAGACAGGGGATTATATCACGGAATCTTTCCAGTGGTGGCTAGTTCAACTGAGTTGTTTTGAATTCTCTCAATACCCTTGACATTTAATCGGGTTTTCAAATCGATTTGTGTAGGAATCCCATAAAAAGTTCTGTGCGGCTTTTGCATGGCTATATCTTGGACTTTTAGTGTTCCCAACGGGACTGGAATATTTTAGTAGAACACTGGGACTGAATATTATATTATCTATGAGTTCTCAACGAGCAGTTCACTGCTCACCGCTAGAAAGCTTGTGCAGCAGTGGGAGAGCAAATACTCCTGAATGTCCTAGGTTTTCTCGATGCGAGTCCCTTGCTGACCGTATAGGGAAGAATTGGGAACCCCCTATATGTATCAATCTCATCTGTTGCCTGGCTTGTAACTCATAAAAGGAGAATCGCGCTGAGCGAGTGCCCACAATGGGCTATGTCTCCGCCTATATGATCAAAATGGACCGCGTCTAAATTAGCTTCTTTCTTCGCAGTCCAAACCCGAGCACTTCTCTCCTAAAACACTTGTGGGATACCTCCCCGGGAAAGCAGCCCTTCCTTGTCCTGAGTGGAAAACAGCCCTTCCTTGTTCTGAGTAGAATCCAGAGGAGAGACCCGACCGTGTGTTTCTCAGTGATTGTCTGGTCTTTGTGAAAGTAGCGGCTTTTTGTGATGTAATAGTTATCGATATCGCTGCCTTATATGGTAGACAGCCGCTGGTCAACTTTGTCGCCGTCACAGATAGACGGAACGGCTTGTTCCAAGTGCTGCATAGCCCTGTCGATTGGCTTGACTAGCACAACTACTCACTAGAGCGCTAATTCACTAGAGCGTGCTTCTCTACTTCAAGACGTCGTCGGCTAATTGTCTCATCATCTGCGGTGCTTGAAATATGCCACCAAATTGACGTCAATTTGTCGCCAGCAACTAGTCCACAACTACTCTACACTAGCGTAAATATGAAGCTTTTGTTTTTCGTTTAGCTGATACCAAAAACAGATACGCGCTTGGCATCAACGCTAAAGTAGTTGTATAGTATTAATGAATTCAGTAGGGACCCTCAATGTCTTTAATACCTGGAAATTGAAAGTTTGAATTTTCCAGGGACGAAGACGACCGCTGGTCGGATTTATGTGCCTGTGATCAACCGTTCTGTAATACATTCTCATATCTCAGATCTCATACAAGGTTAGTTCACGGTTATAATAGCTTTAACTCAATTTTTGGACCCATTTGAAACCTAAGAAACATAGTAGGTTAACAAAAGCAGTAACGGACGGCAAATATATGAGAAAGAAGAGCACATGCATGATACACAACTCCACACTTGAAGGAGCAGCCTACGCTGGTCTTGTGGGCGGAGTCAGACCTAGCAAAGTCTCTGTCTCTAGCGCGTCTCTCGCCTATACTGTCTCAGAAGTAAGGAGAGCACCAATGAGAAGGGCGCAGTACTAGGCCTGGTATTGCCGGTCCACACTATAACCATGGTCTGTTTCCTTTAGTCCCTATTTTCTCGTCTTCCAGATTTTCGCGGAAGAGTTTGGAAATCCCATCCGCTCAGTAATAGAAGTAACTCATTATCCCTGAGCTACTTCTTGCCGTCCCTTCTGAGGAGCCATCAGACACTGAAAATAGTTAAGGAGGGGGTTTCGACGAAGAGACCCGAGTTCCCAAGGAGTGACGAGTAGTGCTGCAAAAGACATTGCTTATGCGGCATTCGCTCCAGAAAAAGATTATCGATGCCACAGCGCTGCAGTAAGTTCGAGTCAACTAGCCAGGATCGCGTCGAGCTGCTTACTCGCTGGGGCTCTCGGATCTCCTAGCTTGCACTCTTTGTAGAAGGTTTCCTGCGAGCGGTATCACGTACCAGGAGGATACATTCGTCCCAGATTTCTGATGAGTTAATCATGGGGAACCATTCCGCATGAGTACTGGTTATTTAGCCTGCCGGAGATTGCAGGGTAAATCGTGCTACGTGCAGATGGGCGCTACCGCATAGCTGTAATTGGGGGTTTTCTGCATGGAACCCTTGTACCCGAGAAGCTGTACAATGAAGGGAAAGTATGACCAGCACTAGTCGTTTGTTAAAAAACCATTGCACAAGAGGTTAAGCCAGTGTTTTTGGCGTGATCGTGTTAACTGTTTGCCTGCGGATACTCGACGTGTCTCACACTGCAAGACCTGTAATTCCTCAAGGATTGCTGTCAAGTACCCTATAAACTGCTGTCAAACTTGGCAAAATGGTACTGGTGTCATTGGAAAGCGTTTCAATTTTGACCATGTTGACAAGTTGGGCAGGAATTAACAAGGTGCTTGGCAGATGTTAACAACGCTCACAGGATGTTGATAGGGTTGCACGGAGTTCACATGGGCACAGATCAGAGGATCTGGTATGCTGGCAAGCGCTTACAGGGTAACCCACACCACCAAGGCTGTTAGAGTCTGTTTTATATCCCTACAGGCAGTTCTTGTGCCGATGACCCGACCGATGATTAGATAGAGTAGTTGGCTGATCTTCGCGTAACTGGAAATTCAAGGCGACTCCTATCCAGTGATATTGGGTTGGGGAATAAGTTCGTTCGGTTTTTTCAAAGAGCTTTATCTAAACCAAAACAATACTTATAACAATATAATAAATTAATCAAATATGTGTTCTCCGTCATGTATACGACCTCCTACCACCTCTCGACCAATTTGTTGATGCCGTTCGCCAAAAAAAAAAACGCCAGGTCTAGTGTCGAAGAAGTTGTTGAGCCAGTTTTGAGGTCCTCTTCGTCTTCGGAGGTAAAACCCCTCATTTGGCTTGAAATGGAGCGGAAAAGGTGACAGTCGATTGGCGCAAGGTCAGGAGAGTACGGTGGATGCTGAAGAACCTCCCATTCGAGCTCTTGGAGTGCAGCTTTGACGACTTGTGCAACATGCGGCTTGGCGTCGTCGTGAGTAGGCACCAGTCCTTTATAGCAAATCCACTGAATGAAGATATTGAAGATCGTCTTATGATCGCAGTTCATTTTTTTGGCCAATTCACGACTTGTTTGGCGACCATCTTCCTTCAAAAGCGCCTTGAGATGCTCCTCATCGAATTCTGCAGGTCGTCCGCTGCGAGGCGTGTCGTCGAGGTCAAAGTCGCCGTTTTTGAACTTTGCAAACCATTTTTTGTGCTTAGATTGACTGCGATGCAAAGCGAAGAAAAAGTAGATGGTCGAAAATGCTGAATTTTTGCCTCCTGGTATGCTGGAAAATAAAAAAAATGGATTGTACCGGACATACTTTTGTAGGAGCAGAGAAAGCACTTCGAAAGCATGCAGACACTTTGCCAAACAACAAACAACTCATTTAAATAAAGCTCTTTAAAAAAACCGAACAAACTACTCCCCAACCCAATACTCTCACAATCAGAACCCCGTACTATTTTGAGCAAATCTGCCCATGCTGAGCCCAATTCTCGTCATATCTGCTGCGAGTGTCCTTGATTGGCTGGCCGGATACGTAGGCAGCTCATGCAATGCAGCGTTACAGACAGCAACATTTCCTGTCTATCCATCGATCATGACGAATATATGTCTTGATTGCAGTCAACGACGAGAAACTCATGCTCCTGATGATGTGCCATTGGTGTTGAACGTGTCGATCGACCAGATGACGGTGAATTTCATTTCGATTTCTTTTCAGAAAAACTTGTCAGTAGGAATTTCGTGAACAGAAGTCCGTGAAAAACCGAAAAAAAACAAGAGGCTACTCCGAAATCCAACGGGATATTACGTCATGCACTCGTATTGGCCTCAGAATTGCATGTTCATTTGGTGATCTAGAAAAAAAACCAAAGTGAACCCGATTTTTTTTTGTTTTCTGCTCCTAATTTGTTCATTCTCAAGCGCTGAGACATAGTAGCGATGGCTGTGACTGCTTGTAGATTACTGGCTCCAATGCGAGCCAGTTTTAAAGACTCGACAAAGATCCCTGCAAGAGCGCGCATTCGCACCAGAGCTCATTCATATGATCTGGAAATGACCTATAGTAATAATACTTCTAGTTGAATCCTCAAGAGGGGGAAGTTTAGAGATGCTATTGCAAGGATCCTGATTTACGGGCAAAACTGGTACCCCAGGCGGGAGCCGAACCCACACCTCACGCTTTCCAGGCGCTGTGCGTGGCGAGTGCGCTATCCGTTGCGCAACCAGGGCCGCTTTTACCCTCTCAGCTCGACGGCTTTTACGCCGTAGCCTCACTATCATAACAAAACAGCTTCCAAGAAGTTTAGAGAATAAGTTTAGTTCTCCTTTTGCGCATGCCCTGGTTGGGAAACTATGCGATACCTTCTTCCATGCTCGGATGACTTCGACAGATGACGTCATTCAGGTGCCCATGGAAGCAAGACTTCAGTGCTTCTGGGCCAGAGATCACAGTGCGCTGAGAAATCCTCGGTCTATGGGGTCATATTCAAGCTGCTTGGAGATGTGCGGGTTCTATCTGCTCGCTGAAAGGGATCAAGGGGTGCTACATAATTGGAAACGGTGGAGAAAGTCAAGATAGCTCCTGAATCACCTTCCTTTTGACTATCTCCGCTGCCTTCCTCTCGTTGGCATTTGTCGACAGGGATGTTACTGGGTATGAATTGATGAGAAACAGTGGAGAATGTCCCGGTAAGTTCCAGATTAAAAAAGAGGTTATCTTCGTGTAACTGCCTCCACCGCATTCATCCCCCACATCCTCATTGCTGTTATTGACTCATTGTTTTGTGAGAAAAAAAAAAGGGGGGGGGTGTGGGTAGCTGTAGGTATGAAGAAAATGGAAAGAAAGCCAAACTGAGCTGGAAGGCGTCTTGGATAAAGCAGTGGATAGAAAATGGTTCGTGCTGAACAGCCAACTTTGATCACTACGTACCCTGCCCGGCCGTGACGATGAGCTCTTATCTATCCTGTGATTAGACCTTTCTAATTAGTTCGTAGCACTGGGAAATCTTCCGCTAAAGGCAGTCATTTCGTGGTTTTATTGCCGCGAACAGATGGTCAACGAGCTTATAAACAGCGGATCAAGTGCTTAGTTGCTGAAACCGAAGGGAACCCCGAATAATTAAGTTGCGCGTCATGCCGAGAATTACTTTTTGCTGTAGGATTTATGCATGCCAATCGTATAGTCGTCGTGACAAGTGAATTATTACCATATGTAGACATATAAATTTTGAACAAATTACCGATTTGTACAAGAATTGTAGGTTCATTTGTATAGCAGCACAATGAACGTTACCATGGAAGAGCAACATAAGAACTTTTCTCTGAAGAGAAGTTTTGTCCGAAGAGAATTTCTGGAAATGTTTCATTGAGGTTTTTCCAATGGTAAAGCCCGTCAGTTTGATTCAGAGCTCGTGATAAAATTCATAGTGCAACTAGAAAGCAGCTAGAAATGTCATTAGTTGAGTTTTTTAATTGTAATATAGGAGACCGAAAGGAGGGTTCCGAAGAATCTGAGCTGCTGGAAGGAGAGCTGGAAGACAAGCAGATACTTAGATTCCGAAAATTTTATTTGATCAAGCCCCATTTGGTCTTGCTGCGAGATCGATACGCATATTTTGCATGCAGTTTGGCTAATGCAGTACTCTGGTTGAATACTGGCAAATCTATCCTGTTACTTCTCAACTTGTTTTGTGCCTTACGTGGTTGATAGGTGGAACTATTTATTCAATATGGCCTAACGTTTCGACTGAATCGTCGTCATCAGAGGCCGACGGTTCCACCTTATAAGCGGACAGTGTCCGCTACCACACAAGAACAACAGTTAGTTGTAATTATCTAAATTATCTAATTTACAAGTAACTATCACTCTTGTGTGGCAGCGGACACTGCCGCTTATAAGGTGGAACCGTCGGCCTCTGATGACGACGATTCAGTCGAAACGTTAGGCCATATTGAATAAATAGTTCCACCTATCAACCTCGTAAGGCACAAAACAAGTTGAACATCTGGATGCCTACGTTGCAAGAAGAGAAAGGCTGGAGACTTGTCTTGTCACTCTTTTCAGCTTATCGACAACGAATTGAAGGCAACGGTAGGCTGCATTAGTACCGATGCTCCAATAAAGGCGCCCTAAAGGCATAGTGAATGCCAGCAATATGGGCGGAGTCAGGCCTGCTACTGCATCTGCTCTTTTCTTTACTGATTCGTAAAGAAGGGACGCACTGAAAGGAAGTAAAAAGGGAAGCTGGAAAAGGCACGAAGACCGATTTGGCTGTGCATGATCTTTCTGAAAAGAAAGCGCTTTTTTGCTGAAGTCTAGTGTGATATGGGAGGTTTCCGTAAAGCGCCGAAGGGCTGTGAAATCCATAAAAAAAGCTGACGCATGCTTCACCGAGTATGAAATATTGACGTTCAACGACGTTAACCTTGTGCGCCTTACAGTAACCATTAACTACCGTAACTACCGCAATTTCGATTTTTGTTCATGAGTGAAACTTCGCTTAAGTGAATTGTAGTTTGTTTTGGGATCAGATGTGCTTACAATAGGCTTTACTTTCTGCAGGGAGTATGAGTGCATGGCGCAACAACGGACTATCTTTTGAGCATGTGTTCGAGTCAGAATACCAGAGTTGCGGCGACGAGCAGATGCTAGTTCGGCATGCTGCATTAAAATCTGAGCCAACACAGTCTATCGTAGCTTCTTCGCGTTAAGCCGATTAGATCCTGGTGGGCATGCGACATAACTTTTGCCCGGGTATGTGACAAGACAATCGTAATATGCCGCGCTGCTAGGTGTGGCGAGCGACATCGCTCCCGACGACGAGTTGCGCTGCCTGCTTGTTCGAATTTAAACGGTGATCGGACGGAAAAATTCGATATCGCATGGCATGTATTCGCTTGAAGTCTTATGGGTTTCGCTGCTCTATAATACACACCGAGAAGCTGCCGCACGATACGCCAAGCGCGACGACGCGACAACTTACAGTAGTCTTGTCCCTGGTCCCTCCTGCCCCGTAGCCGCTACTCCATTATCTAGGGTTGCACCCAACGAGCGCGTTTTCGCTGCAAACGCTGGGGCGTGTCAGGGAGCTGGTGTTAGCGTCGAGCCGAACTGCGTTGGCACGCCCCTGCATCAGCAGCAAAAACGACTGCACACTTGTTCATGAGTGCGAAGGGATACTTTGTAGGGTTATGCATTTTCTTTTTTTTCAAAAATATAATAGCATCTGCACATTTCAGCTTCAGAGCTCTCTCATTCTTGAAATTTTCTTTTTCAGGTAGTCCACCTCCAGATTTACCTCCGATAACTGCCAGTTCTCTTCTCACAGTCCTCCTTGTTGTTGTACCGCTCACCGTTGGAGCGGCTACCGTAATGGTTCGTAGTATTTTGCAAAGACTTCATTCAAAGATACAAAGCATTCACAGAGCTTAAAAATTATATATGTATGAACAATTCTAGGTTGTTGCCTTCAACTACTATTGCCATTTATGCTAGCAATTCGATACACGGGTACACGTCTGTGCAGGCAACGGCCAGATACAGAAACGTGACAACTCGTCCGCTAACTCGTTGCCCGGCTCATAATTTGGGCGCACCCATACGCTATAACGTCGACCGACAAGATCGCCATCACGCAGAAGAATAAGTCTATCGTCGGTCACTGAGAGATTGCCGGACGACATCAGTTCCGATGGGACGTGAATGGGTGACGCCGATGTGAGTCGATATCCACCCCATGCATCAACGCTTAGCACAGCTCGGGTCTCGCGTTCACACTCGCCAAACCACCTGGGATAGGAGAAATTTGATCGCAACAAACTCTGTACTACTCAACACGACTTACCCCTCACTATGACAAATGAATTCGTGCTGATCGACTTCGTACGGTTTCACTTCACACTTCCAGTTCAGCACGTACGTCGGATCGGCCGCATGCAGGACCCACTCACCATGCAGCTAAACAAGACCGCCTTAGTACTGTTCACTATCTGGTAGCCCGTACCTGCTCAGCCACACGAAGCGATGTGGCGCCTTCACATATCGGTGGCATCAGTTCATCACACGTTGAATTCGATGGCTCGATCGGATGGAGACATGGCAGCGATCCAGTCAGTTGAGCTTCCTGGACATTATAAGGTAATATTAAAGTCTGTGGCCCTTACATATATGCCTGTAAGGTTTTATAAAGCTCGCACCTTCAGGAGAAGCTCCGATCGCGAAGCAGCCGGATGCAGCAGTACAATATCGTTGTCCACTCGCACAAGAAGTCGATTTCGTGCAGAGAATTCGACTGAAGCTGGAGATGTTGTGCAACCGGAGGGGCTGAAAACACGCAGGTAGCGCATTTCCTCGATTTCTTTCTAGTCAGAAACATTGTTTAAGAAAAGTACAACTTCAGGGTGAAGTTACAGTAAGGTTAATGACGAGTAAAGTACTACGGGAAATTAATGGAACTACTCTGGGAAATTAATGGAACCATCTAGGGACTCATCAAAGGATAGGTCGCAGCGGGTGACCTAGTGTGGTACTATTAGGTTGGAAGGGAACGACAGTGCCACACATTGACCAAATTTTCAAATCAAATTTTCCTTCACTAAAAGGTAACTCCAATCTACAAGGTAATCACCATTAATGACTAGGACTAGTGCCCCTTTTGCACAGCTTCTCATTTCCACTCTTTATAGAACTACGGCAACTATGATAAAAAGAAGAGGTGGACCTCATTTTAGAGTAGACGTCAATTTTCGGAATTTTTGCTCCAACCACAACATCTCACAAAAGTCTTCCACTGTGTAGAAGGAAAAGAAAACTCAGTCACGGTCATTCGGTATGCTTTGTCAGACGGGTCCAACTCATGAGGCATCCTTCACAAAAATTTTTCCGATAACCGAGATTGCGGAGAAGCATGGCAGTTGTCAGTTAGGTGGAGCCTAGAGAGGTTGCCAACTTACTGGTGGTTACGTTCGGCTGCGCCTCCAGAAGTTTTAGTAAACGGCCCTCATTCTGTGCTGGTGGCCGACCTACACATTGCCTATCTCTCTCAGCCTATCTCTAATTCAAATAACTACACTGGAAGGGCAGATGCAAATGCTACCTCTCTGCCATATGAAGCGATATCCCTCCTTAAAGGCAAAGCCCGCAATCATTCTCCATCACAGATAGTGGACTGGGAGTTCGCATATAGACGACAAGGTTCTGAGTAACTGGAAGACGAAGAAGAACGGTGAAGAACAAGAGCAGAAAAAACGTGCAAGCAGAAAAAACGTGCCAGCTGCCCTAGATAGATCCCCATTCTGATCCCAGCTTGTACCCCATTTTGATCCCAGCTTGTACGCGCTCAATAATTCCATCTCCAACACTACACCCCCATCCGCACAGCTGATTCCCAATAAGAACTCTACGACCGTACAACTGACGGTTTTCATGCTTTTTCGTCCGGCAGCTTCGTTTTCCACTGGAAGGCGGGCCTTGAGGGCGAAGTTTGAAGGCGGAGTCACAGGAAAAAAGGAGGCATCCTTGAACGTATATTGCGCTATAGCGCCCCTCCCTTACAACTTTTTGCCACGAAAGCGGTACAAGGTTTTCATCGCTGGCCACTCTACCCTTCCGACGCCATATTTCCAACATCTACACTTGATCGCGGACCGTACCTTCAAGACAACACAGGTGTTAACTTGCTCGACTACGGCGGAATCCTACAGGTGCTCACAATATGCGATAGGTCGGAAAGTATCTTGACCTTTGGGGGACTCTTAGGTTTGAAAGGTTCCACAAAGTCAAGGTATACAGATCTGCAAAAATCTCAGAGGACCCTCTCCACTAATCAGGAGTGGAAACAGAATTGTTTTTGGTTTTTTTCTGGAACAATTCAATCAGGGTGGCACAGGACTTTCTTTCCAACCCAATATTTTTATCGTTCGTGGACTGTGACACGACCAGAAGCGCTCTACAACCACCTCGGCGCGCGCTCAGTGGTCGTGGCTGTCTTAAATAATGGCCCAGTTCAGCCAATATTGATAGAAACGTATATTGCGCTGACGCTCTCGCTTTATCGCCTTCTTCGGAAGCGCGAACCGAACGGCGGGCACAATTCGGCTTGCTGGGTGCACGAATGGTACTCAGCTAAGTTTGCACAGGCTACCTTGCGAGACCTGTAAAACCCTGTGACCGAGTGACTCACTCACAATTTTGTAGCTTCGCAGCAGTCCACAGTTTTGATCAAACTGATAGCTATTAAGTAATATCACAACAAAAGGAACAAGCGAAAATCAGAATGCCCCCCCCCTTCCAAACCGAACAGCGTCCGAAGGGCGTTTTACAAACCACCTTTCGAACTGTAAACGAATAATCATGTGTTAGTCTTGTGAGCTAGAGACATAACCGTAAAAAGTAAGTTCTAGGAGGTATGGCTAATGAAGGTTTCCTTACACCACTGGGAACTGGTAGCGATGAAGTGCAAAAAAGGTGGCCCTCAAAACCACACGCGCCTGCGGTCCTTTAGCGGAAAATCTTAACCAGAACATCATCAGCATGGAATCGTCCCTTTGAAAACGCATTTCACGATCACCGTAGGAAGCATGACTTCGAAGCTACTGGGAAGGCGCACCCTAGTGGTAGAGAAAGCGATACGTGGCATTTTGCGGAGAGAGTTCGCTTGAAGGTGAGACTAGAAGGCCACGCTCACTGAGATTCCCCTAGACCAAACAGTTCTTTCTTTGAATCATTTCGTCGACACATCGCGATTAAACGCAACATGCGAAAAAGGGCCCTAAATCGCGATTTTTTGGCGATTTTTTCTCGGGTTTTTTCGCTATTGACCCACTTGTTCGTGCTTCCATTTTCATACTTGAATGTCACGACGCCCATGTAGATCACTGCAGAATGTGCCTTTGGAGACACTTTTTTCTACCCATGCCATGAAACCAACTATTTTCACAGAATAAGCGTTTCTGAAGTGATTCCCTTTAGGCAGGAAATCCATGCGGGATTCCGCTGAAAAAGTACTCCCTCAAGAGCTACTAGTCGACGCCGAAATCTATTAGTCGCTCGAAGTCCCCAGGGGTTGTTTTGGCTCTTGTTCCTTCTAAGAACTATGAGTATTACTTCGTATTATAACACAGAAGTGAACACACAAACGGTGGTGAATAAATTCGGGTAGGAGATTACTGTAGTTCATGTGGTCTGCGGTCATGGAACTCAAAAACAGCTGATACGATAAATCCCTAGGACGAGTAGAATGTACGCCTTCTGAGCAGGTGCGCAGCAACCGCTTTTCCACGGGACGCACCTTTGTTGGCGTCTGTTCAGCTGCAACCTACCGACCTCAGACGCACTACGCGCCCCGTCGTGCCAAATGGACGACATTACCTGATGCTCGTATTGCTTCATTTGCGAAGTAAAATGTGAAGCAAATGGATTAATATGAAGCGGCCACGGTGCTGCATAGATCGCTGAGGTGAGCTCGTTGTGCTAACTCTTTTTATCCCAACGGCTATACGTCATGAGGATAACTGGATAAATTCAAGCTAAACTTATTTATCGGAGGTTCAAGAAGCAGAGCATGCTCCAGTCCCCCTTAAAGGCAGTTGGCACGATGGTTTCCTACTTACCATTAAAATGCTAGTAGGGCGCTGTATAGTGGGGAAATGGCGAAAGAACGGAGTGAAACGGTCAAAATCCTGCGAAGAAAAAAGCCCGTTCTCAGTGACTTGTAAATCGATTTCGGACGAGTTTCCCGTAGGCATCTTACCAATCACCGCTACCGAAGATACGGCTGCATATGTGTACCCATGTATGCATGCAGCATCACGGCCGCTTCATACCAATCCCTTCGCTTCATAATTTGCTTAGCAAATGAATGAATACGAGCGTCAGGAACGGTCGTCCATTTGTGGGCGGGCGTGGTGGGCGTTTGGGACGTAAAGTTGTGGCTTGATAGGGCCCTTATAAGGGCACCTTCCTCGGGGAAACCGCTATGCAGCGCCTGCCCAGGGTCGCGGAATTCTATCCTGCCAATTGATCCTAGTCGCCTTGGGGGATTTATCGTGCCAACTGCCTTTAAAAACACGCTGACGGGAAAAGCGGCGGTTTACAAAAAAGGTGAATCCGGGAACGGTAATCCCTCAACATTCGGACCCTTTCAAGGCAAATTCCTTTCATCAAGTCAAGTGTGACCCACTGGCTAAATACGATCCCCTCGTTGACGATTTTTCAGCAAATGCCTCTTTCTGAGGAGGAAGAGTGACTAACAAGAAGTTTCTATGCTGCATTCCATGCATTTGCTTTGTTGTGGGGTTTCTGTTTCGGTTGTTTTGAGTGGAGCTGAATCGAATGAGGAAAGTCCTGATGTGCCTCCCCCCCCGCCGCCCGCCAACGAGTTCTAAACAAAACATTTTTGGCGCTAGCATTTTGGCGAGGTCTTTTTTATGAGGGGTCTACAAGGAGTGATCTATCGTCAATGAGATGATTTTTTTTAGATTT
>MU913434.1:0-16391 GCA_036418165.1 Cooperia oncophora | reverse complement strand
AAATATTGAAGCTAACCAATCTCCAGCTGATGCTGAAGTACTCATAGGATTTTCAGTTGAAGTGTCCTGCCCCACTTCGTACGATGTCGCAGGTCCGGAGTGTGTTTCCAGTAAGCGCTCAGATGCATCGTTCATGTATTGTTCGCCTTTTTTAGAGTGCTTATATCATGACAGGGTGCAGCGGTGGCAGAAATGTGTTCGCTAAAGAATGGACTCCGGCTAAGGTGAAGAATACCATGCTCCTGGGCTCTGAAAAGTGCGCTGAACCCATCCTGAACAGCCACGGCGAAAATCGAAAGAGTTGAAGAGTTCCAGTACCTGGGGAGCGTGCGGAAGCACTTGTGTTAATCGTACAGCCAGGCGTAGGCCCGAATCAATGCATGGGCTGTGAATGAAATGAAAGGGAGTCCTGCAGGCATCCTCGGCGAATGTGGCGGTGCTCAAAAACGCTCGACGGCAAGGTATACCGGGCAGTGGCAGGGCCCCCGAGCAAAAAAACACTAAAGGCATCTCCACTCAGCTGAAATGAAGGATGATAAGGCCTGTGGCTGGACTCGACTAGACAGTTTCAAGAAAGACGACGTCATCTCGCTGACACGGACGGCTGTTATCCAGCGCGTTTGTTCATTTATCGATTTCCGTCTACACCAGCGGGATGAATTCTGATAAGTGGTTTTGACCTTCTTCCACACATTTCATTAGCCGCCTAGTATCAGGCTTTTCTTTTACCTGAACAGGTGGTCAACATTACTTTGACCAATAGCATCATACCTGCTACTTTCAACACTATTACGGTGTATGGAGTGGTGGTAAGGAGCGTTGATCAAGTGGACAGATGAGAGAAAAGCCGGATATTAGTCCCAAGGCTGTTGATCAAGCGAATGCAGGAGGCGCGATGGACTCCGCGCACCCGCCCCGCAAGAGCTGGGCCGTATCACATAGAGTCTAGAGTGCCTGGAATGCTCTAAAACCGCTTGAGGAATTTTTAAAATTGGCCCGCTCAGCTTGACGCACGCTCCGCCCACGACGTAAACCTCACGTTCCGCAACTAATAACCCCTCGCTGATCTTAAACTACTTTTTCCCGGTGTCTGGAGTGCTCTGAAACCATTTTGCGAATTTTTTCCGAATTTGGCTCCGCCCACCTCGGCGCAGGCTCCGCCCACAACAAGAGTGTCTCGCACATTCTTACACTTGATCACTTGGAGAGCATAATCCACTTTTTGGCACCATCTACAGTGATTTAGGAGCGAACTACGACTTTTATACTATTCCTTCGTGCTCAAATGCACGCCCCGCCCACTGTAGGCGGGCCTCAGCACGCCACCCACATGTGACTCGCAAGATATTCTTCTTCAACGCAGACTTTTCTGCGCTCCCTAAACATTTTCGGGGACCGAGTTACCGACCTTTGGGGAAAGCGCCGTGTACTCAAGTACGCTCCGCCCATTTCGGAGTGTGTCTCCTCTGTTTGGTCAGTCAGACCTTTGTTAACGCTTATGCTCCTTTCAAATTGTGTCCAACCGCAGGCCATCTCAGCATTCTCAATTCAGCTGAGTGGAGCTGCCTTTCATGGTTCTTGCATAGCTAAGCACTTGCTGCCGTAGAGCATGGCAGGCCTAACTTCTGCCCGGACACCTTGCCCTTGAGCGTTCTCGAGCAGAGAATGCCCGTGAACTCCCTGCTCATCCAGGTGCCCAGGAACAAGAAGGGCTCGACCCATTTGATGCTTCCGCTGTGGCGGTCCACAAAATGGGTCGTCTGCCCTCTTCAGAGGCTCAGGTATTTGATCTCTTTACATTTCAGCAAAGCCCATTCTCACTGCTATCCGCTACCATGGTGATGTCGTAGGGAATGGATTTCAGTGGCCCCTCCATGAGCTATTTTGCCTTGACATCCAGAGTACGAGAAAGGGGAATGTGCTCAGGCAGGCACTAATTTGATAATATAAATTTATTCTTGACCCGTCTTCCGTTTCTCGAATTTTTTTGTGTGGCGGTGTTGACGGCGAAATGCACTAACAATAAGTACAAGTAATATAGAGCAGAGTAGAAATTGATGTATGCACAGGGGAGTAAAAGAGCCCACAGCCTTGGCTCTTTTACTCTCCTGTGCATACATCAATTTGGCCTCGCGAGTCATTGTGTAAGCCTATACTCATTCAAAAGGACTACGATTTGAATGGGAATAGAATATATGTTGCATTCTAAAAAATTACTGGTCAACGATGAAAGCTTCATCCATTTACTATCTTCCATGATAACGTACCGACCGCTAACAGGAGTGTGTGTCGTGTGTCTCACCGTAAGATTACGACTGGGTGCCCTTCACCTTTCATACGGAGTGTGGTGTTCTAATCGCTGCCAATCCTATCATTCCACCAAACATTTCTTTACATTTTTAAACGCAGTAGTATTTTCTCCCACTCGTTTGCTTCCTTATTATACTGGATTGGATTTACGGGGCTGCTGGTAATACCGACAGACCATCCTACACCACCACTTATGATTCTAAATGATTGATAACGCCAATACTGACAGTTGCCGAAGCAATCCAATCCGTTTGGAGAAGATGACGACGATTTTGAATGCAATGCGCTCATCGATCGTAACATCACTGTGGGTACTTTTCAGATATTTCCATATTTCAGAAAGTTTCATGACTCTGATGAACTGAATACTCCATTCTTATACAGTACTACTGATACAGCGTTAGGTTATCGCAAGAAAATTTCGGCACTATTTACCCTTTACTGCCCCAACAATCCGCGAATTGAGCCAGTTTCTGACCGACTTTTTTCTCCGTGGACAGATTTGGCTCAAATGTTGTCTCCTGGGGTATTTTGACCTCCTGAATACGAATATGACATTCACATTGCCTGAAACCTCCTGGCGCCTGCGCCACAGGCGCCGGTGATCTGAGGTGTTTTGGCGCCAGCACCTGTAGCGCGGGCGGCAGGAGGTTTTGCGCCGAGCGGATGTGATATTCGTGATCAGGGGGTCAAACTACCCCTAGGAGCAGGTTTTCAGCGAATTTGGTGAGTTCGAGACTATTTTGGCGGCCAGCGCGTGCGCGGGCGCCAGAGGGTTCGGGCTCAGCAGCGGATGCGATATTCGTGTTCAGCGAGTCGAACTACCCCTGGAGCCAAGTTTTCATCGAATTCTGTCCACGGAGAAAAAAGTCGGTCAGGAACTGGCCTGATTTCAGATGACTGGGGCAGTAAAGGGTAAATAGTGCCGAAATTCGAAACTGGGAAAACTCTGTACAAACAAAGGAGATTGTGCAACAAGAGTGGCGACCTTCTTGAGCATAGTCGAAGCTGTCAACAAATAGATAGCAAATACCATCCCACTCGTGGTTTTGAACTTCAATGCTCGAAAAAGTGCGTGTCAACATATTGAGACTTCCCTCTATACTCACACCAGAAGGACGTTTTCAAACTCCTGTGGTAACAATACACAGTTTCGCTACGGCGCAGAGCCACAAGGCTACCCAGCATCGAAACCTCTCGGGGGCCAAACCAAAGTGACTATTCAGTGGGAATGATATGACAATCGATCTAGGATAAGTCGCTGAACGTATGGAAGGGTGTCGTAGCTCCTATTTCCGTCATCCAGCTCTAACAACTCAAAAATGTTAGTAGGCAGGATGCCAGTAGGGGGAATGACAAAAAGGAAATTAACGACCGATGGCTCACATTCGTCGGAAACCTTTTGTTCGTAAAGCTTGTACGATGCATTCTTTGGACAAAGTCTCTCGTAGGCAATCGTGTCACACAAACACGTGTCCTAGCAACTTTCAATACCAATGTGCTTCATAAATGAAATGGTAATACTGAACCAACATCGGGTGACTTTATGGCCACTTGTGGGTGGGCGCTTGCGATGGGCTTCAGGGCCAGCATGTCGCACATTGGTTGAGCGCTAACAGTGTTATCGCTTGAAAAAGACGCCACCTAGCGCTTAATACGGGTTACAAAATTCTTTTGTGCCATGCGTATCTGCCCTGTAGGCCTTGTCGATTTATTGTGCCACTTGTCTCCAACCGGAAGGGTGTGCAAAGATATCCCGCCCCACACCAGGGCGAGCCGCGTCTCCTGTATAATAGAAGCTGGAAGCCCCAGTTGTTCCACAACTCTGAAACGGTAATCCGTAACACGATAACTTTCAAAAACATTAAATCAGAACGTCAGAAAGTCGTTTGCGTAATCTGTGTGAAAAAGTAAGCATAGATCACATCAACTCCCTTCATTTTCGCAGCATTACTGCCATTTGTAGACTTCTCTTTAAACTGATATCTCAACGAAGCTCTATGTTTTTGTTCACTATCCCCACAGTACATATGTTCAGATGGTGCTAATGATGGTGGACCAAGGCTATGATCGTCCACCGGACCTTAAAAAGGATCCATTCTGGGGATGATGAAGTTGAACCGCTATACTCTGAGCAGTCGGCTAGGATTCCGAATAACCCACTCAAAGGTTCTGTCAGTGAAGTGAGGTGAGCTACAGCTTGACTTCGAGTAACTCTTCTCTGAGTCCTGTGCTTTCCAATGACATTTTTAGGCTCCCTGAACACGTTCATGAGATCAGAATGGTACCACATTTCGATGATCGCGATCCGTTGATCACGAATACTGAGGCACTGCGGCGAAGGGTTTAGCGTGGTTCCCGTCAGCCAGTGAAGTCCTTTGAACTTTTGGCGCATCTAAAGGCATCTATGGCCGTCCATGTTCATGGTGACATCTTTTCAGCCATTGACATCGCCAAATGACCCGCCTCAGATTGGAGGTTGTTCGTAGCTTCAAAACTAAAGTGGAGAGGTAAGAATTGGTGCAAGGAGAAAAGTAACCTGGAAAACTGTTTAAGAGGCCACTAGGGTATTGAATGGATAGAGTAGAGGCGTAATTACGCATTCTGCTCTCTATTTTCGTTGCATGTACAGTCATGAACCCTGCAAACGATAGGGGTATGTGATTGGAGCGCAGGAGACGAGGCGGCGTTTGTACGAATTGATGTCACCTGGACCATATGGACTTAGCAACGATTGGCGAGAAGAGCTGCTCTGTTCAGGCCCCTTCACAGGCCCTATCGTTTGCCTAGATCATGACTGTGACTGAAGAATCCCTCAAGTCGCACAGCGGATTTCACAAATAAGCTGCGATAGATTCAAGCGATAGAAAATTTCGCGCTAATGAATGTAAAGGTAGGTAGGAAAGCTTCTTCGACAATAGTCAGAACACAATAACGATGTGTAAACAAAGCAAATACGATTGCAAGTGTTGTAGACTTGTAGAACCATGCCAGGCTATAAACACATACAGTAAAAATACAGTGCCGTTGCAGTTCGACGTTGCGATTCGTGTATGTGACGGTAGGACCACGCGGCGTCGCGCGCGACAA
Organism: Cooperia oncophora; assembly: GCA_036418165.1. NCBI lineage: Eukaryota > Metazoa > Nematoda > Chromadorea > Rhabditida > Trichostrongylidae > Cooperia > Cooperia oncophora. Next base: position 10,991 of record MU913434.1, on the reverse strand, counting down.
TGGCAAACACCGTATGGTTACGAACGGCGCGCTCTTGCGATGGTTTTGTTATCACGACAGTGACATTCCTCTGCTATTCTTCGGAATGACAGCCGGTCATACCTCAGCAAAATGGCAATGAATAGCATGGTGTCCAGAAAGCATTGTGACTGTTAAATGATTGAAAATAAAACAAAATCTAAAAGTCACGACAATGCGGGTCATACCAAAGGCAAGGCTAAGAAATAATCTCACGAACCTACGTGAGGATGCCTTACAATCCTCTCGTAGCTTCGTGAAACTATTTCTTACAAACGTGCGCTTTCATGTCTTTGAAAGCTTGCTTCTTAGCTCTCTCTCTCTCCTTTTATCGACTTAGCGACAGGGTGATGAAACTGGTCGTCTGATAATATGAAAGGAAATCAGGCGCTGTTTGTGTTTTTTTTCTCGCCTTACGACGTACTAGTCCCGCTTACCTACGGCGTAGAAGCACTAACCTACCGGAATTCAAAGCCTAGTCAGCGCAAACATCGTCTTTCATTTTGCAGGGATAGGATAGGACCGCTCCGCCATGAGCACAGTAAAGTAGTAGTGAGTAAATAAGACTGCCGTGACTCATGTTCCTTTCGAACAGACCCAGAAAATGAGCACCATGAGAACAATGTCAACGGAAACCAGTGCTGCGCCTACCGCACCCCAGCCGGTTCCGAGTATCGCTGTGGGTCACCGCTCGGAACTCGCTAGAAACTAAGAAGTTATTGGTCCCGCCCTCGTGACAATTCCTAATACGTTTTGGCGCTTTCTTACTACCAAGTTGCCTCCGGTTCCAGAAGCATCACTTGCGAGGATGACAAATCAAAAAATATGATCTCAAAAAGGCTCAACTTTTTCAAGTCCTACAGGGTGACCAAAAAGTTCTGGCAATTTTTCGAAATACTTTTTGACAGTATAAAAATATCATTTGAATAAATATATCAGCAAACCTAAACGACCGAATCTTTCTCAAATCAGTCGCAACGACAGTATACAACAGAAACAGAGTTTCCAACTGTGCTTAAAAATGCCTCCTTCGGCCTCAATACATTCGTTCAGTCCCTTTTCGCAGTGTCCGACAATGGTCGCGCACCCTTCTACTATCTCTTGAATTCAGGGCAACAGACGACAATGATTCCTTTAAAATATGGCGGAAGCATATGCGCTTCTTTGGCGGATATATGCCGATTAGAAACATTTTGCAAAACATTTATTGCTATTCGCCAAGGCTGCTCCTTTGCCGAAGAACTTTTCCGCCCACCTACTAGGCAGGGGTTATGATCGAACGGAGTCAAAGTTAATTTTGGAGGAGTACTTGACCAGTTTGATCACGAACCACGTCAGGTCGTTGTCTCGCGGTCAACTATACGACGACGAAAAACCGCGAAAGACAGTGTCCCATGGTCACCTGCCGGTTCTGGACTTGTCGCGAGGTGGAACGCAAAGAAGCGGCGACAGTACACCTGTGGGAGAGAAATCGTTCACCAATGGAGCGTTCATCAATAGCCGTATGTTTTTTTCTATTTCATACATTCTCAGTTTCGTAAAAGCCTCTCGTGCAAGTATTTGGTGTCCCTCTGTGCACTCTTGTGAAAGACGATACGTTCTTCACGACCGTTCCCCACATTACTTCAGTAAATTCGTGTATCCTGAGAATGTCTGTCACACTAGTGTCGTGGTTATTCTACCTTTGTGACTTGTACAATGCAGCACTTCCGCTGAGTACATGGGCTGCGTTCATACTTTGCGGCAGCGTCCACCAGCGTCCACTAGCGTTTCGAGCGTCCGGCAGCGTCAGCGACCGGAAAAGTATAGATATCGATCCAGCGTCTGCCAGCGTCTACCAGCTCTCACCAACGTCTTGAGGGCTGGGGAAGTATGGGTATTGAGCCAGCGTCTACCAGCGTGTGCCAGGGTGCACGTCTACCAAACGAGAGGAGAGCATGTGGAGATAGGAGGGTAGCAGACTGTTGGTAGAGAGTATGGCGCGATAGGAGGGTACCAGCTGTCTGCTACCCTCCTATCGCGCCATACTCTCCTCTCCCGGACGCTGGTAGACGCTGGTGCACGCTGGCACACGCTGGTAGACGCTAGATCGATACCTATACTTCCCAGGCCCTCGAGACGCTGGCGAACGCTGGAAGACGCTGGTGAACGCTAGATCGATATCTATAGTTTTCCAGTCGCTGACGCTCTGGGACGCTCGAAACGCTAGTAGACGCTGGTGGACGCTGTCACAATTTATGAACGCAGCCTTAACTTTTATTACTTTAACAAGGCTATGTGTTATTTTCTTGTTTCGCGGAAGCTTGCAGTTTTAGTTTGCGACTCAGCGTTTCAGCGACTGCTAGCCGCATTTTGGATTCACAAATTTTATTTGCAGAGGATGATCTTATCGCACCCTCGGACAAGCAGAAAGACGTTAAGAAATCGTCGTCAACGACGAATCTGAAGTCTCCTCATGACTTCCAGCATCACATTCTTGATGATGTACTTGAAGAGACCGAGGAGGACATGGCGCAAAGGGTACGTAAATAAATAGCCAATTCGATGGGTAGATTTTCGACTTTGATAAAAAGTCACTTTGGTCACCTGGTTCTACTAATAAGCTACTCGCATTTTAGACAGTTAGAAAGAAGAGTACTATCGAGCAGTATGAGGAGCGAAGGACCTCTCAACCACCAGAACAGGAAGAAAAAAAAGAAGAAACTGGCCAAGTTGTTATTCCAATCAGCGAAGAGCCAGAAGAAACGACGAAAAGCGGTGAATTTTTCATTGGACAAGAGGAAAATCGCTAACACCGCCTCTTTTATTCCTCATGATACGAACTCTGAGCCTAGTCTGCGAGCATGATCTGTTTCCTGAATCAGCAAGCTGAAAAAAAAATCGATTAGCTGAGTGGTTCAACATTTGAAGATAGCAGTCATTTTGTTTGTAATTATCGCTGGAATAATCAGAATGCTTGCGACACGCATTTCCGGTGAGCCGTACACCTTGTCCTTTTTCGTCATTCCTTTTTCTCCACCGCGAATGAAGCACACAACGTTCATCTCATCCTTTACCTCCAGGTCTTGAAGATGAACTTTAGTTTGTTGTGTTGTAAATAACGCACGGTTTCTTAAATGAGTTCCTCACCACCTAGTTCAATATTTATGGTTAGGCAATTCCATTTTCCATAATATTTGAGCTAATGAGTTAATGTAGTAATGAGGTTCACATCAAAAATTACAGTTGTATGTAGCCCTCGATTCAGTTAAAATTCTGCTAAACTTAAAAGAGAACTCATGTGGCAATGAAACGTTACAGAACAGAAAATCGAGTACGTTGAAGCCAGACTTCGCGATGAGCCAGCGGAAACTTCGTGGGTAGCTGGGTTGAGAAACAGAATTGTATGTGCTGACTGACTCTCTCAACAAGAAAAAAGGAAAGAAAACCGTCGAGAAGGCTTCAAATAAGGTCACTTGTGCCACGCGAAAGGCGAACAATCAGTGTGGATGTCGGGAGTGAGGCCAGAGAAAACAGCGAGAGATCATGTAAACGAAGAAGAGCGTAAATAAGACATCAACTCGAGCGCTGTCATTCGAGCAACCTTGCGCGTTACCGCCGCTAATGTGATATTTGCTGACGTGATACTTATACAGGATTGTTCGCTTCAGCTGACACTACGTGTCCAGACGAAGAGCATGCTAACTATTTAAGTGTTCGAAAAGTCCTGCGACACTTTGTTTGAACTATTCTAGAAAAAGACCAAAAATCATTTTGAATGTTTTTATCTCTGATTAGTGTAGACTCTCTCCTGGGGTTTCTGAAAATCGGTATATTATGACTCCGTGGAAGTTTTCAAAGCTTAAAAACACCTCAGAGATCGAGGTACTTCTCGACCTATCCCATATTATGAGTTCCTGTAGGGCAACTCCGCCATAGTCGAGGAAGCTAACACTTACGTTGTCTTGAGGAAGGATATCGCTTGCCATAGCAGAGAGTTCCTTTTGCATCAGCGCTTCCAGGCTGGACTTATTCAACTCGGAAGTAGGCAATGTATAGGTCGGCCACCAGCACAGAATGACGGCCCTTTACTCAAGCTCTTGAGGCGCAGCCGAACGTAACCACCAGTAAGTTGGCAACCTCTCTAGGCTCCACCTAACTGACAACTGCCATGCTTCTCCGCAGTCTCGGTTATCGGAAAAAATTTTATGAAGGATGCCTCATGAGTTGAACCCCTCTGACAATTCATACCGAATGACCGTGACTGAGTTTTTTTCCTTGTACACACTGGAGGAACATTTGTGAGATCTTGTGGTTGGTAGAGAGTGGTGGGGTCCTTGCGTACATCTTGCACATGTTCCTCGCAGGATCTCTCAAACAGAAAAGTAGATGCACAGCGCAAAAGCAGATGTGCAGACAAAGATTTCAGTAGGTTATTGGTGAGACTTCGAAGCGGTATTTCTGGATACTAGCATAACGGTAAGGACTATAGTCCACTTTAACCAACCTCACAACATGGATGACGTCACGCTTGAATTCTTCAAAATACTCAATTTTTCTCTACCGCTCGGCAATGCGAAGACCGCATGTTAGGATCAGGCCACACCAAAAGATCGTGGATCTTGATCTGAGAATGCGACCATACCCAGCTTATTCATCAAAGTTAGCAGTCTCTAACTACTACCTTTTTTGATCCCTACCGCATTCTTAAGAAGGCAAAAATTCCGAAAATCGACGTCTACTCAAAAATGAGGTCCACCTCTTCTTCTTATCATAGTTGCCGTAGTTCTATAAGAATGGAAATGAGAAGCTGTGCAAAAGAAGGGCACTAGTCCTAGTCCTTAGTGGTGATTACCTTGTAGATTGGAGATGTCTTTTAGTGGCTGAAAATTTAGTCCGAGAAATTGGTCAAAGTGTCCATGACTTTTCGTACAACCTAATATAAGTGAATCTCCACTGCTCACAACGCGTCGTCGCGCGTTACCACGCGTCCTCGCGCTGTACAGCGCTGTAACGCGCTACAACTACAACGCGCTCAAACTCTGCAGCACCCATGTTGCTTTCCTTTACTATTTACTTTACTTTTTTTTCTTTGTTTTCAATCTAGTTCATCTTGAGCGTTCCTTTTTGACTCTGAAATCCAGTCTCAAATCGTTATTGACTTTGGATGCTGTAACAGTGATATCGGATAGTGTTTTTGACGTCGTGTTGACCCAGTGTGCAGCCAAACGTATTGTCCTCAACAGATCTTGTAGCGCGAAGGGAATTTTTGCAGTATTTTGACATATTGACGACAAGCGCGTTCAGCGAAAAAGCGCCGCGTGATACAATGGCGTTTTCTGGCATGCGCCCTCTGTGAGCCACCGGTGGCACATTGGTCACATTGTCCCCCGTGAACCACTTTTTTGCCGCTCTGTCAAAGTTCGCGGAATGATTAGGCAATCGATGTAGGGGGGGGGTGCTATTCCTACCATCCTTCACCGCACTGGACACCATCTCAAGCCCTGCCTCCCATAATCACGCCCCCCTTTTCAGCGCAATCGCGTTTTCACATCTCATTCTATAATTTCTGCTTCTGTGGCGTTTTTGTGTTTTCGCTTTTCACGTTTTTAATAAATCCATGCCGACACATAACGTTTGGACGAACTCAGTTTCTGCTGCTGGCGTTCATAAACCGTTATACTGAAACTTTGGCTGAAAACTTTTTTCCACGGCTAGTTCGACCTCCCGAACACCAACGTAACATCCGTTCGGTCCGAAATACCTGCGATATTAATTCTTAGCGTTGACACTAATGGAGGACATTACGATTCTGCGCTCTGCTGAGGCTGAGCCTGGCCCGAAGGAAATCACTCCTTCTCCCATATTCGCTAACAGGATGTCAAACAACTCACGCATAGTACTTCCCAGCGGATTTGGTGACCTGGAGTATCTTCCCTGTGACCGCCGGCGCCTGTACGCATGCGCCAGGCACTTTCGGGAAGAGTGGATGCACTATTCGTGCTGAGTGTTAAAGGGTGTTAAAGCGCGAGTGTTGAAGCAACTGTAGAACTGGATGGTACTGTAGAACTGGTGTGCGCTTTGATTGTAGCACGTTCCAGCCCGTCGTGCGCAGTCTGAACATTGCCTGACATTACCAGTTTTTTTGCGCAGTGGAAGCGCTGTTTCGAAATGCTGCTTACTTATCGTACGGTTGCGGACTTGGCTGTAGCTCTGGGAGATAATTCTGCCCACTAGGTAATTACGACGTTTCTTTAAAGACAGCTCCCGCGATAAAAGTGTCAAGGATAATTGCTGATCAATTATGAAACAGTAGCTGATAAGTAATTCCTCAATGAAGGAAAAAAGCAACAAGAGCCCTCAAGAACACCACAAACAAAATTGCTCCCTTACAGTTACACCGCCCTGCGGTCCGTGGGCAAAATCCCTGCTCACAATGCTTTATGGCATTTCCCAGTATGGACAACATCCAATTCAAGAAGAAATATAAACAACAATCAAGGAACAACAAACGAAAAAACATTGAAAAAGGAAAATCCAACCCAACGCTGGGTTCCCGAATTCGGGGTGACGTGCAGTGCGCAGCTTTTAGTGCATGTTGAGCTTTCGCACCTCAGAAATTATATCGTTCGTGATTTTTACGCGTTTTACCTTATAAAATGGGTTGCACTTGACTGTATGTGCTCCCAACGAATAAAATGTGATGAGGGGGAGCAGAATTATTTATGGGCACGAGCTAGGTCATCGAAAAGTACATGCATTCCCGATTAATGCCCGCCGTCTCAACAAAAAACAACTGAGCGGCTTTCCGTCAGAGGGCAGCTAGCAAGTAGTGCGGTCCAACTAAGCGTGCGTTAGAACTAGAACTTTGAGCGGCTGTAGCTCGCTCCTCGCTCACTGTGGAAGCCGCGAGAGTGGCCTGCAAGTATCTAGCTTGGGGACCTGGAAATAGTACGTGCCCGGAGGAGTACTTACTTGAGGTCGCGACTGTCTTTAAAATTGGAAGCATCAGCAACATTTACTGCCCTGCGCTTCACTGATGTTACAATTTATTCATGAAATACTAGATGCTTTGGACAGCCAGAATAAATACTATCTTTTTATCACCATTGGAGACGTTTTCTCAATAACTGCCCGAGTTCTTCGACTGGTTTCCAGTTGAGAACTGCTTTCTCCGTTCCATCATCTGGCTGTAGCAACTGCTTGCCCTGACTGTCCCTCCAGTCTGTGAGTCGTATTACTTGCAGAGTGCAAGAATAGAATAGCTGAATCTATGTTCAGATGACTAAGAAAAGCGACCACCAGATACCTTGAAACCATATTTAGCACAGAATATTGATGTGCACAATGAAGACTTTCTGAACTGATACCATCGATTCGGCATATCCCTTACTCGGCAAAAGAATACCCACTGCATTTATACACCAAAAATCGCAGCTTAGAACGGTTATGCGGCCCAAAGCACAAACATGCCAACCAGTGAAAAATTCTGTTGGAAGTGTCTAAAATATTCTGGCTGGGCTAATCATCTGCAACTTGTTCAACAAGTGAGCCAAACAGGAGAAAACTAGAAAGCATCTTTTATAGGCGAATTGGCAGCGTAAGACTTTCGTTGCTCGCAATGTATTCCACGAATATAAGGTCGAGCTGTGGCGGAGTTGCGGAATCGTGACGCTTGAAGTAAAGTAAAATTTTGTAAGAAGAGGGCTAGTATTCTGGGGTTCACAGCGGTAGGCTGTGGTAGTTGAATACAGACGAGTGATCAGTCAGCCTTTATCTGGTTATGCAGCAATATAAGTGGGGTTTGGGGCTACGCCCCGCCTCCTACTCTTCGAGGCGTGGGCGTAGCCCCAAACCCCATTATATTGCTGCATAACCAGATAAAGGTTGACTGGTCACTCGTCTGTATTCAACTGCAAAACCACTGAACCGCCAGTACATTTTGGTGCATCTGCGAAAATCTATTATTCCTGTCAGTCTAAGAGTAAAAATCTTTGCACAGCTCGTAAAAAGAGCTCAAAGTCGATCCAAGTCGACGCCTCTTTAACAAAAGGAGAAGAAAGGAAGTGCCCCCGTATTTATACCAGGAAGCCACTTTTTTCGCTAACTAACAGCGAATCCCTCCAGCAAAGGAGAAGAAAGGCAGAGTTCCCAAATTCATTACCAGGAACCACCTTTTCGCAGAAAAGCGAATTGCTCAAGTAGAGTAAATCGTAAAGTACAGCAGTACTAAAGGCCCCAACTTTTGCGAAGCAAGTTAGCACGAAGTAAAAAAAAGATGGCTCTACACTTTTACAAGACACCCATCGTTCTGAGCGCAATGACGCTCAAAAAGCTAGTCATTAGGTATAAAGAATATACCGTTAGCGTTGAGTATACAAGCGCAGACGAAGAAAATTATGATAAGGGTCGATCCACAATAGCGCTTTTAATAAAGCGGAATTCGGCAAACTAGAGAAGGCAGGAAAGATCCATAAATTTCCATAAACTGTACAACTAGATCAGAGAAGAGTACAAGAACTGCAAAAACAAGCTCAAATCACTACAATGGGCTGCAAAAGCAAATCAGATAAAAAAGACTTAATGCTCGAAATCGAGCAAATTGAAGAAGAATCACAAGCTACAGCAAGCGATTGCTGATTCAAGTGACTTGATATTCATGCTCACAGCTCGGTTAGATGAATCAAGATGCGCATACAACAGAATAGGCATCAAACTAGGGTATATTACTCACAACTCAAGTAGAAACGAACCAGTACCGCATGAGTCAGAGTTTCAAAGCGGTCAAGAAGACGACTCTGAGCAAAATACCCACAGTAGCGAAGTTAACGGTACTAACTCAAATAATGGTGAAAGAGAGCAAAGAACAACACGCTCAAATCACTCCAATGGGCTGCTAAGGCGTGTTATAAATCCATCCTAAATTTTCCATCCCATTTTAATCCCTTCCCAAATTTTTCGGTAAAGCGGAAGAATTTCCCGAGTATTGGGCAATATTTGAGACACTAGTGCATAAAAATGATGAACTAGATGTTGTGGAAAAAATTATCCTGTTGAGAGAAAGTCTTAGAGGGAGAGCTAGATCAGCTATCCAAGGAATTCAGCCTTTACCACAGAACTATGACTGGATAATCAAGACCCTGAAGGAGACCTACTGCGATTATTCAGTAAATAGATCGCAAATTGTTCAAAAACTCGTAAGTATGAAAGGAGCGAACAATTTTGCAGACAGCTGCTCCGCAGTTTTAGCACAAATACAAGTTCTAGTTAACCAAATGGTTTCTGCAGGCTACGATGTTAGAAAAACCTGTGATCCTATATGGTGGAAAACCCTTCTGTCCAAGTTTCCAAGAAACATCGTCAAGCCTGCCAACTGAAGAAGAGGTTGCCGCAAGACTAACGTCGATATACATACTTGCCAGGCAATCGAACCGAGAATACGACCCCGCAATCAGAAAACGAAGTCAAGCACTCCGAAGGGAGAATATATCCATCACGACGCATTAATGAAGGGTGTTTGTTCTGGCCAAGAGGGATGGTCATCTTTCAATGACATGCAGAACAATAACAGATAAGGCAACTCGCAGAAAGATCCTTCAAGAAAACAACAGGTGCTGGAAATGTTGCTCCTCCAACCATACCAACTTTGTTAGATCGCAACGAGAACACGATGACCTTAAAATCCATGTGAGACTAAAGCAGAAAAACCAAGTCAGTGGAACAGTTAGTTTTTTTTTTTTTTTTTTTTTTTTTTTTTTTTACTTTACAGCTGATTTTCAATGACAGCCGAAGGTAACATAGGGAACAACAGAAAGAATACATACGAGAAGGTTCTATTCTTCTTTGACTCAGGAGCACAAAAAACCGTGTGCCAAGAGTCTTTAGCCACAACACTTGGACTGCCAAAGCAGACGACAGAAATTTGCACGATGTTCGGCATGGTGGCCACATAGAAAAGTTTGAAAGTCACATAGTAACGGCGTAAAATCGGAAGGGCTTTCGAGAAGAGGAGTTAACTATCTTAACAAAGCCTGTCATAACAAATGGCTTCCCCAGCGTCAACCTGGCACCATCCGATATTACTTTCTTGAAGGCGAATAGAATATGTCTCGCCAATTCAAAGCTTCGCGGAGAACATCAGATCCCGCACATTCTCGTAGGATTGGATATGTTCGCATGAGCTCTGTCACAAAGTTCCATGATGCAAGGTTAGACAACTCCACGATCAGTTCCACAATGACGAACTGAACGTGAAGTTGCTGTTGGAGCAACTGGACAGAATACCACAATCGTCGGAAAACGCGTCGCAATTACGGGCAACAGTTAATGATATAATGGCTATTATAGCACCATTATCACGTTGTGAGGATCATATTGATGCTTATTTGGGGATACCAAGCTAAGTACGTAGGATGTTTCCGGACCAACATTGCAGAGAAAATTGCTACTCGTAAAGAGTATGATGACCCCAATATATGGACTATAGAGACACTATTATCCGAACTTCGTAAAATCGTAAAGAAATACGAAATAACTCAGGTTCACACGGAGCACCTTTCCCTAAAAACTTCGCAAACACCGCAGACTACAATACTTCATAGCCAGGTTAGCTCTTCAGTTAAATACAACTGTGCTGCTTGCTTTGGTTCCCACAAGCTTCGCTACTGCAACCGATATAAATCGATTGATTCCAAACGACAACGTATCCTGGAATTGAATAAGTGCCTCAAATGTTTTTCACAACGCTAGCAATCGCAAAAAAGCCCCTGTCGTCATTTTGGTGGTCAACATATCGCTCCTTGTGTCGGGAATCTATATCAAAAGTGTCCAAGTCCCGCTTGGTATGGTAGGGATAAAGGTTCGTATCGTAAGTCACGGGAAGCGTCCACGTCAGTGAGCAGGAGAGGAAGTAGCGCAAGCAAGTCGTCACCTAGTTCCATCCAGTCGTGATTCTCTTCTCTCATTCAAGTTCGAGGTCACGTCGACCATCTATT
>MU913433.1:0-24085 GCA_036418165.1 Cooperia oncophora | reverse complement strand
TCATTTGCTGAGCATAGGCCGATTGGGAAACCATCGTGCCAACTGCCTTTAATGGGCTTCGTTCTGATTGTAACTTCGAGCATGCATGGTACATGAGGTGCTCCCTTGAAGGGCTTCAAAAATAGTTTTGATTAAAGTCAAAACGTGAGCATCATGTAGTAACACACTTGGCATGCAACGACGCAACAGTGATATTTTTGTCAGCGTGCGCAGGTGCGTGAGCACCGCTTTGGGATAAAACATCATTCAGCACTACATGAGTGATAAATGAAGGTTTCGCTTATCATTTCTGGTAAAGTTAGCAAGCAAAAGCCACATCATGATGGAGGCCTTTCCAAGTTCACTCATCTTCGCCCGCAAACTCGTGTGGTATCGGATCCAGCCAGATCCAGTCTCGGACATTGTTTGGAGAGTAAAACCATTTTGCAAGGCAAGCATATGCGTTGGAGAGCATTCCTGCTGAGAAAAATGAGCTCAGAGCAATGAAAGAAAAAACCCGTAGCTTCACAACAAATAGCGGTCTCTAATGGTAAGCGAACTAGCAAAGCTTAGAGGCACGATGAACCCTTAAAGCGAGTAGGGTTACTACGCCTGGCAGGACGGAATGCCACATCCCTGAGCAGGCCCTGCGTAGCGTTTTTTTTCCATGAGAGGAGGCTCTATCAAGCTGCAACGTGTTAACGTCCACCACGCTTGTCTATCCATAGATGGACGACCGCACCTAACGCTCTTATTGCTTCATCCGCAAACTTAAATATGAAGCGGGGAGATTGATATGATGCGGCCGCGGTGCTGCATGGATATATGAGTACGTCCCTACAGTCGTATCTACCGTAGTGGTTTTCAGCACGATGCCCACGGGAAGCTCGCCCAAAGTCATTCTCTGTGCCATAAAGAGCAGGTCTTTCCTCGCAGGTTTTGACGGTTTCTCTTCATTTTTCACCATTTTCTCCACTGTGTAGCACCCTGCCAGCAGTTCAGACCGAGTACCGAATTAGGTGCCACTGGCTTAAACATACCGATCCGAACTCCTTCTAGCAACGACACTCCCACAACGGCCGCAGCGATCAGCAATGGATCACCATCGGATCAACTGTTTTCACCCACAACATGCGACTGAACAGCTTATTTCCTTCTTCAACGTGCTCTCTGAGGCGGTAATTCTTATTGACACTGAAAATGAAGCCTTTTTGACAGAGTGCCAGGTTTTCCTGTTCGCTGCAAGCATGTCCGCTTTAGAGTTTCATTTTTGGATTTTTCTTTCACTAAATTTCCGCGAATATTCGAGCTGCTTCACGAAGATGCCATTATTATGACCCTGCTTACTGCTTGAGATAATGTGTTTATATATTTACAGTGCATTCGCCATGGTTTTTGTTTCAACTTGATCTTTGACCACTGATAATTTATCTTACGCGTAGACCTGTACAGGTACTGATTGAAGCAGTTAATAAGGGCCCAATTGTGAGCGTTTGGGGCGTTTCGTCCCTTTTTCGCGTTACTGTTGCACCACAGAGTGCCTCTGCTCCCTTTTCTCGAAAAAAAACATTGTCGTGCCCACTGCCTTCAAGAAACATTATGTCACGACATTATCAAGCATAACAGTTAGCACATTAACCACAATCAAAAAATTCGCGGGACCAACAACGTATCCCCTCGGAACCCTCTTTCGGGTGATATAGCCTTACGCCGCTAATTCGAGTTGAATGCCAATACGCTCTCCCGACTGACAACAAAAATAAACCCGCGCAAGCGCTCGTAAAAAGGTCCGTCATTCTCCTCTGGGAGGTCGACTGCAGATATGCGAGACGGTTTCGTAATCCCCGTCCAAAGACCTTCAATCGGTACTTATTCCCAAATGGCCACTTCGACCTACCTTCCCTTGTCAGAAGAGTTACGGAAACCTTCGACCTTCTAATGAATTGCTTCGATCTTGGTGGTACGAACATAAACTAAAAAACATAAACAGAAACTCGTGCAGTTCCTACCACTGAGTCGAGCTGTACGGATTGCCTTCACCACTCTCTTCTTGATCAGTTTTACTACTGATGCTGAGCATTGTGCGCGAGGCTTCCCGCTCTTCAGAATAGCGACAGAACTTCCCAGCAGCAAGACGGAATCACCGCCGCTGGGAGAGGTGAGGGAAGAGCTAGAGAATGTGAGAATTCCGAGAGTTCACATATCGGTAGGATTCCCCATCGGTAGGAGTCTCCATGGAGGGAAGACGTCGTAATCATCCGGGTGTGAATGGTCAGAAACCTGTCACAACCTGCCTTCGCTACGGCAGAACTTTGCCCGAGTTCCCAAGGAGGTAGACAATTCACCTCCCATCAACTCTCAATCAGGAGATAAGGTTGTTGCGTCGTTACCTGAGGGCGAGCAACATTGTATATAGCGGTCGCGGGAAGTGGAAATAGCACTCGTAAGCAGTCGAATAGCGGTCTTTCTGTTGGGAAAACACTTCCTAAACAGGGAGCAGCGACTACGATTGCGCTCAGTCAGAAGGCTCAAGCAGCACTCGACGAAGAAAGTCCTGGACTTTGATCTCAGCGGGCAAAATTTCATGTGAGGGAATGTGAGAAGGACAGTTCACGGGCCTGCTCCCAATAATGATTGCCAATGTGCGACATGAACAATGCTGAGCCATGTTTATTCGACGTTGCAGGAAGACAACTTCATTTCTATCCCCAGCGTCGAGGTGGGTCGCAATCAGCCCACTTTCGGTTGCACCCCTGAAACAGCTTCGAATTGTTCCAGACATGTATGCTTGGATAGAAATTGTTTCAAAAAGAGCAGGAGCTTACCTGTCCGAATCTAAGAATGAGAACGATAAAGAAGATCAAGGTTGCTACTTTCGTCACCATCGGTAAACTGCAAAAGACTGGTTTCTTGCACAAATCTCTGATGATCCGTGACGTCGACGCAAAGCAGCCTAGTTGTTGTAAATCACAGCGTCGACTTTAGCGATCAGGCTTTTCATAGGGGAGGGGGTCAGTGATAGAAATGCCTAGGTTGGACATACGCTGAACGCTTCAAAGTTAATTTCCCAACAAACACTGGCAAGCATCAACGGTGGCTTCTTCTTTTTTTTCGGTTTTTTTTCCGCTCAGTGATCGGCGAACTTCTGTTATCAAATCTGCATATAACTTATTGAGCCTAGGACACGTGGACGTTGGAGTCCCCAGCAAGAAGGCGTGCAGCCACGGAAACAAACTCGCAACAAGCCTATGTCACGCGCTTTCCAATAGTTTCACCTTCACCTGTTGAACGCACATGAAAACTTTATTTGCTCGAATCAAAAACCACTAAAGACTATCTAAAAGATCAAAGTCGGTTAATAAATTTGGCTGCCAAGAAGGAATTTTGGAGATCACTGCAAGTGTGGCACACCGATGCCTCTGTGATGTTGAATCCGTTTTCGAAGTTTCTAATGCTTTGGGAAGAGAAGGCTTCTTGAATGTAGTAAAAAAGATAAGAGAAAATTAAGTCAACATTTAGACAGAAGCGAACCTTCTTAGTCAACACTCAGACAGAAGTGATCCTTCTTTTGATGGGCCGCGGAACTATGACATACACTTTACATCACCGCAATTGTCGGGTCGCAATCAGCGGCTCGCACCTGCGGCGTTTCCATCATTGGTTGCTCCCTCCCTAAATCGATCTTTACCCGATCGCCATTGGTAGAGCAACGAGGCCGAACGCCCATTTGGACCGCGTTGCACAGCCGCCCTCCGACAGTCCGCAATGATAAGGACTGTAACTATGTCATCGGTGCATGGGAAAATATCCCAGCTCTTTTGATTGACCTGAATATGGGGAGCAACACTGCATCAATAAGCCCGAAAATGAATTGCTTTTACTACTGTGAATCACTTTTCAGAATGTTAAATCGAGCCGTGGGGGCAGCGTCCAACCCGCTAACGGGAGTGGGCTCGTAGTTCGTGAATCACATGTTGTCGAATGTGTTGGCCGTTTCCCCGGTGAATTGAACACTCCTGCGTCGATAAATAGAACGATGAATAGAACTGCGATAGTTCGATGTTCATTAAAGGCAGTTGGCATGATAAACCGTCCAAGGCGAGCAGGAATGGTTCGCCTGGCAGGAAAGAACTCCGTGACCCTGAGCAGGCGCTGCATAATGCCTTCTCCAGGGAAGGTGCCCTTATAAGGGCGCAAGCCACAACATTCCGACCCAAACGCCCGCCACGCCCGCCCGCCCACAAATGGACGACCGTTCCTGACGCTCTAATTGATTCATGCTAAGCAAATTATGAAGCGAAGGGATTGGTATGAAGCGGCCGTGATGCTGCATGGATATATGTACACATATGCAGCCGTACCTTCGGTAGCGGTTATTGGCAAGATGCCTGGGAAACTCGTCCAAAATTGATTACTAACACGTGAGAACGAAGGCTCTTTTTCGCAGGATTTTGACCGTTTCACTCCGTTCTTTCGCCATTTCCCCACTATATAGCGCCCTACTAGCATTTTAGGCCGAGCACCCAATCATCGTGCCAACTGCCTTAAAGGTGGCGATAGCAACCTTCGCTTTGATCCTTTGGTTTTCTGAGCTGCGCAGCGGGTTCTCGGTCGTACATATACCATTCAACCCGAAGACTCAATGTTTCCGACAACCCTTTTACTAACAATCTCCATGTTGTCCCTTCTTGAAACCTCGGCATGATGTCGAATATTCAGTTACTTCTGCCAAACGAGGTTTTTAGATGACACCTTTATTGGCCTAACGTTTCGACCTTCTCGTCTTCTTCAGAGGCCTGAAAATGGCTCGAAGCTTTTAATTTGTTACCTACCCGACCAAACGCCCTCCCCACTCTAGCGTTTCCGACCTTGTTTCCCAAACGCTTCCCAAAAACTCGGTAATGAGTCCTAACAACTCACCGAAGGTATCACCGTGCGGAGCTCAGCTCACGCAGTGGTTAGTTGAACCAGTAAGGACGAATGAGACTCACTTGTGTCTCACTGTGTCGCATAAGTCAAAATTGTTATAGCGCACGTAGTCCTTACTGTAGCTCGCACTCTGATACAAACGGCAGGAATTCATTTGTAATAGCCAGACACTCGTTTCGGTTGTTCATTCTTGGTTTTCTCGCGAAAATCCAGAATGACTCCAGAACTTTCCTAGCTGAAGTTTCCGTCTCGTACGCCAGTATAACACATTTAACATCAAAGTCGTTCCCGTTATGCTGCTCCACCTTATGCTTGCCAAGGGGAGTGGTCATGATATCACGCCTTTTCCCAGCTAGGTGTTCTCCAATGCGCGTAGCCAATACCCTTCCTGTTTCTCCGATATACGTGCTGTTACACGCCCTACATTCAAGCTGATAAATTACTCCAGCTTTCCCACAATCTCCTAACTTTCCATATGGGCAGATAACGCAGTCTGGTGTCAAGCACTGTCTGTCGTACAGTCTGTTGCGCACAAGTTGGCGTTTGATGTTGCTGTTGGGGATATTTACCAAGACAACATCGTCGTGTAATTGTGCCCTAACAATACTGCGACGTATTTCAGTGCTGATGTCATCGGAAATAAAAGGAAGGCATAAGGGTAGCTTCCCCTGGCGTGATACATGTCGTAGGCTAGCACTCGATGTCCTGCGATGGTCTCGTACCGCATAACCATTCTCTCTAGCAATTTTTGAAGCTAGAGCTCTTGACTCTAGTCGTTCCTTCATCGCCTGTACACATCGTGGTTGCTGTTGTGATCATGTTCCTGATGACTGCACGTTTCACTGCAGCAGGATGTGAAGACGTTGCGTGAATCAGGATATTTTTACAGCTAGGTTTGCGGTACCATTTCACGTTAGCAATGCCGTTGGACAGCTTCACCTGCGTATTCAGATATGGTAGCCAACCGTGTTTTGGTACTTCTCGTGTGAGCTTAATGTACTGCGACTGCTCATTCAGTAATCGGAAACACTCATCCATTTCGGATTGTGTTGATGTTATAATGAAGCAGTCGTCGATATACCTGCAGTACATCAAAGGAGAGCGACTCAGTACTGGTTCTTCAATTCTGCTCATGAAGCAGACAGCAAGTACTGGTGCTAGTCGCTGACCCATTGCCAAACCCCTTACTTGAGAGTAATACTGTCCTGACCATTTGAAGATATTGCAACGCAAGCATTCTTCAACCAGAGTCATGATGTGCACTTTATTAAGTCCAAAGGTGTCAATGGCAGCCACATACCTATCCAACATTTCGGATAAGGCCTGTAGCGCTTGTTCGTTTTGGACGTTCGTATAAAGTGCAGTGACATCAAATGACTCCACTACACAATCGGTTCCGAAATTCGAATTGCGTAGTTGCTGAAGGAATTGCTGCGTGTTGGTCAGGTGAGAGGGGATTTTGGTCAGCAACTGGCTCACTATTGCATTGAGGTACCATGATATCCGGTCGGTTGGTCCACCAACGCAGCTTATTATAGGTCTTATCTTGTATGTGTCCGGTGACATTGATAACATGTCGTCAGGAGCTAGCTTGTGGGTCTTGATTAGACTATAAAAGACTGGACAAGCGGGCTTGTCAAGCCTGAGCCTAATCAACAGCTTTCTATCGATGCCGGCAGACTTTCCCACCGTCATCCACACGCGATTGAGGCGCCTACATTGGCCCATAAAATCATCAACGGTGGCGCGATGATAAACGGATGAGTCCTGCAGATGGAGTTCGGTTATTTCACGGTCCAATGACTGTGGCATTACGACGAACTCCCCACCTTTGTCACTAACGGAGACGCGTATTGTACCATTCGATCTGAGCTCACGTACTTCTCTGAATCCTTGCCATTGCTCATAAGTCATGTTGTTATGGTGAAGCCATCTGCATCGATTAAGTGTGTTGAACACACCTGATGCCAAGATTCTAAACTTCACATCTGACTCGGCTACTGGCTCAGGTTCCTTATTCGCAGAGATCTACTGCGGCACAAGGGTAGGCGCGATAACAACTTGCAGACCGCCTTGGCTCCTAATCAGAGACTGCTACCTGTTGTGCCATTCCCGCGTACCGTCTATAAGGAACCTGAGCCAGTAGCCGAGTCAGATGTGAAGTTTAGAATCTTGGCATCAGGTGTGTTCAACACACTTAATCGATGCAGATGGCTTCACCATAACAACATGACTTATGAGCAATGGCAAGGATTCAGAGAAGTACGTGAGCTCAGATCGAATGGTACAATACGCGTCTCCGTTAGTGACAAAGGTGGGGAGTTCGTCGTAATGCCACAGTCATTGGACCGTGAAATAACCGAACTCCATCTGCAGGACTCATCCGTTTATCATCGCGCCACCGTTGATGATTTTATGGGCCAATGTAGACGCCTCAATCGCGTGTGGATGACGGTGGGAAAGTCTGCCGGCATTGATAGAAAGCTGTTGATTAGGCTCAGGCTTGACAAGCCCGCTTGTCCAGTCTTTTATAGTCTAATCAAGACCCACAAGCTAGCTCCTGACGACATGTTATCAATGTCACCGGACACATACAAGATAAGACCTATAATAAGCTGCGTTGGTGGACCAACCGACCGGATATCATGGTACCTCAATGCAATAGTGAGCCAGTTGCTGACAAAATCCCCTCACACCTGACCAACACGCAGCAATTCCTTCAGCAACTACGCAATTCGAATTTCGGAACCGATTGTGTAGTGGAGTCATTTGATGTCACTGCACTTTACACGAACGTCCAAAACGAACAAGGCGCTACAGGCCTTATCCGAAATGTTGGATAGGTATGTGGCTGCCATTGACACCTTTGGACTTAATAAAGTGCACATCATGACTCTGGTTGAAGAATGCTTGCGTTGCAATATCTTCAAATGGTCAGGACATATTACTCTCAAGTAAGGGGTTTGGCAATGGGTCAGCGACTAGCACCAGTACTTGCTGTCTGCTTCATGAGCAGAATTGAAGAACCAGTACTGAGTCGCTCTCCTTTGATGTACTGCAGGTATATCGACGACTGCTTCATTATAACATCAACACAATCCGAAATGGATGAGTGTTTCCGATTACTCAATGAGCAGTCGCAGTACATTAAGCTCACACGAGAAGTACCAAAACACGGTTGGCTACCATATCTGAATACGCAGGTGAAGCTGTCCAACGGCATTGCTAACGTGAAATGGTACCGCAAACCTAGCTGTAAAAATATCCTGATTCACGCAACGTCTTCACATCCTGCTGCAGTGAAACGTGCAGTCATTAGGAACATGATCACAACAGCAACCACGATGTGTACAGGCGATGAGAACGACTAGAGTCAAGAGCTCTAGCTTCAAAAATTGCTAGAGAGAATGGTTATGCGGTACGAGACCATCGCAGGACATCGAGTGCTAGCCTACGACATGTATCACGCCAGGGAAAGCTACCCTTATGCCTTCCTTTTATTTCCGATGGCATCAGCACTGAAATACGTCGCAGTATTGTTAGGGCACAATTACACGACGATGTTGTCTTGGTGAATATCCCCAACAGCAACATCAAACGCCAACTTGTGCGCAACAGACTGTACGACAGACAGTGCTTGACACCAGACTGCGTTATCTGCCCATATGGAAAGTTAGGAGATTGTGGGAAAGCTGGAGTAATTTATCAGCTTGAATGTAGGGCGTGTAACAGCACGTATATCGGAGAAACAGGAAGGGTATTGGCTACGCGCATTGGAGAACACCTAGCTGGGAAAAGGCGTGATATCATGACCACTCCCCTTGGCAAGCATAAGGTGGAGCAGCATAACGGGAACGACTTCGATGTTAAATGTGTTATACTGGCGTACGAGACGGAAACTTCAGCCAGGAAAGTTCTGGAGTCATTCTGGATTTTCGCGAGAAAACCAAGAATGAACAACCGAAATGAGTGTCTGGCTATTACAAATGAATTCCTGCCGTTTGTATCAGAGTGCGAGCTACAGTAAGGACTACGTGCGCTATAATTTTGACTTATGCGACACAGTGAGACACAAGTGAGTCTCATTCGTCCTTACTGGTTCAACTAACCCACTGCGTGAGCTGAGCTCCGCACGGTGATACCTTCGGTGAGTTGTTAGGACTCATTACCGAGTTTTTGGGAAGCGTTTGGGAAACAAGGTCGGAAACGCTAGAGTGGGGAGGGCGTTTGGTCGGGTAGGTAACAAATTAAAAGCTTCGAGCCATTTTCAGGCCTCTGAAGAAGACGAGAAGGTCGAAACGTTAGGCCAATAAAGGTGTCATCTAAAAACCTCGTTTGGCAGAAGTAACTGAATATTTCTTTTACTAAAATTTGTCCCATCAATGCTAATGAAACCAGCTGCGAAGTCAACGCAAGTTGATGTGGTAGTGGATGATGTTATCATAGTAACTACCCTAAAATCCCATAGATAAGAGCGGTTTAATTTACCGGTGAAAAATGAATTGGAATGAAATTGAAATTGAATGCAGTCACCCCTCTAACTTGATGGATGGATAAATAAAAATCGGAGAAGAAGTTTAGAAGAAGCTCCGCCCCTCAACTCTAAACCCCGCCCACTTAATAAACAATTCATATAGAAAAATAGCGATTTTAACGGAATTTCTGTTTCTGTTGAACGACACTTGTTCTTCTTCGTACAGAGAGCTTTTTTCGCGCCATAAACAGGCTGCACCAATGCGCAGATGCTTTAAAATTTTGGTGACCATGCTCTTCTGCTAATTCCTTTGCTTTGGTCCTTATTTCTTTCACCGTGACAGCTCTATTTTCTTCTCGTTTTTTGACAACCCAGTTGTAGATGGCATCTTCAACTTCTTCAACGCTTGGTTTTTTGTATCGTCGGGCTCTCTTCGTTGCTGGCATCTCTTGAAGATTTTGTCGATCAACAACCCACTTTCTTATCATTGCTTCAGTGACTTCAAAATGACGAGCCGCTGCCAAGGTTCCATGCAAATCACGATAATTGACGGCGTCTAGCTTGAAAGCTGCTGTATACGATTTACGACGTTTCATAGCAGGTGATACAGGATAGAAAGAGTATAGAAAACAGTAAGAATAAAGGTAGAGTTGTAGGCTATTATTGCGATAATCATGAGCACACAACGCCAAAAAAACGTATACAAACGTCAATTTTCATTTTCTAGCACAAACCGCTCTTATCTATGGACCGCTCTTATCTATGGGATTTTAGGGTAGTTGTCAAATACACTCCAGTGGTCTTCCAAACGCTGACTGTAGTCTCACTTTGCGGACACTGTGGGTCTAATGGCACTGTGGGTCTAAAAACTTCCAAAATCCTCGGGAAGCCACGTCTGTATGCCAAAATTTTTCATCTTCATAGCAACTTTTTTTTGTCGGTGTCCGAAACTCTAGTCTTCTTTCGAGTCATTGCAAGGAGCAAAGGCAGTTTTGGCACGTGAAAATATTGTTGTGGAACTCCAGAAAACTCGAAGAATGTGAACAGTATGGTGGCTTTGTGGACACTGAAGTTAGTCGTTATGCAAAAATATTGCAGTCGTGCAGCATGTTCCAAGCCGACTACTGTTATTCATTGGTAACAATGTTATGTATAACATACCGAAATTTTAAATGAATTGGTTGGATGAGAAAAAAGTTAAAAGTTATGGGCGAACAGTTCTGACCGAATACTTTTGAGCTCTACTGCATGTACCTATTGGTGATCGCACGCCTCCTTTTCGAAATGGAGTGAAAGATGGTCAGCTGCTCGATGAGGCTTCCAAGAACACCGTGCTGCCCTAAAGCGTACCTTGTATAAACGCGGGACCACAAGGCGAATACCTTGACCAGTAAACGATGACTGAATGCGAAGACAATTTCTGCAGCGATAGACGAACGACACGCATGATGCCGATGGTACTGTAGCTGGTCACGAAACACATTGGCCGCTAGTAAGTTGGCCAATATCATGACCAGGTTGCTCTTCGGAGGTGAAACACCGACCTGCGTACGGACTTGCCATACATAAGCACACTGTGGCGATATGGCATGTGCAACAAGTTGACCTTGCAAGCCGTTGTATTAGCCACCTGGCATTCAATGGGTGTGTAAGACCTCTGAAGCTGGGATGGGCGTCATACCCTAAAAAGGTTCAATAAATGGCAAAAGCTTAGTCCGATATGCTGTTCTCCACGAGTCCTATTACTGTGATGACACAAAAGTAGTGATTGAACCATTTTGACTGCAGTCAAATGATTATGCAGAGTGAAATTTAAAGAGCCGCTCAAAAATGTCAGGTGGCCATCCGTGATTTCCTCCTCAGTTCGTGCTGCAGGAGGGTTCCACCTACACCGGAACAACATTTTTGTGCGCAGACAAAATTTTACAGTACTTTGCCGCCCTATCACAAGGGATGTAAATTTTTGCTTTGGTCAGGTATCTTAGGTATATGAATTGCTTGTTCATCCTCCAGTAGTAATCTTCCAGAGCACCGGTTACGGTATTTTGACCGTCGAAGAATGGAGAGTAAAAAGAGAACCAAAAGTCAAGCGACTGTAAACGACCCTAATTCTTTTTTGTGGTGGTGTAAGAGTGATTTTTTCGTATTCATGTTAGATAGGCAAAAAACCACAGTGGCAATGAGAGAGATAAGAATGGCATTGCGAGGCAGCTTAAGCGTTTCCACCTGAACTGCTCGATCAGCTTCTTACCTTACGCTCTTTTATACCGATGATAAACAGGGTCGTTTCTGCATTAATTGTAACAAAATGATGAAATATTTTAGGGAAAGGCGCTGAGCTTTTTGACAGTGTGGGAAAATTGATGTGTACAATCCAGCTTTATTCCGCATTATTTATGAAGATGTATTGAAATCAAAAGACTGAATATTTGTTCTTCAAGAATAGCATTACAATCGCTCTGCCTGCCCTTTGTTATTAAAATAGAGGTGCATTTTGCGACGTGGCGCTTGGGTAACCAGGAGAAATGAGAATATCCTCTGCACAAGCTGGAAAGGAATAAGAGATTGCTCATATTTGATTGATTTGATTCCTGGTTTCCTTTGAAAAAAAGGAACTTTAAAATAAGCACCTGAATGCACGAGCACTCCTGTACTTATTTCAATAAGAGCACTCATGCACACGGGCGCTCCTTCGATTCAAGGACATTGTTGGGAGAGTCACAGGGCCCATTTGGTCGGTGTTAAGTGGATCGTGCCGATACCCTCAATTTTACACGCTCTAATGCTGTACTGCATCATTTAATCTGAGAAGGGCACCCTGCACAGAACTTATCATCAGCCACTGTGTTAACGTGAGCGTAAGGCGATCAAATTCAGCGCTAAATGATAGAAATTGCTGTGGTGAACATTTTAGGTGAAGACAAGTATCGATAGGTGTCAACAGGTCTCAGCAGACAGCTTCAAAGCAAGGCTTAGCGCGTTTCAGCTACCGGAATCTAGTACTCCTCATCCAACAGCATTTCCTAATCCCCACTCGATTTCGATGAATTTTCGTTTGCGTTGTAAAGCCATTTCCACCGATTGAATTCTGCAAGGGGTGTGCACCTTGAATCCTCAAGTTTGCATGCAACCCGTCGAGGCAACAAGGTCGCTGCACCATAACGTCATCGCTCTCTTCGGCCCATCAGCAGGCTTTTCTTGAAGACTAAACAATCCCTCCATCTCCTCACTCGGGCGAGCATCGACAGCAGAATTGCTGCTCACCGTAGCACTCATCAAGTTTTCTGCTGACATGCTCACCATATGAACATACTTCTTGTCCACCTTCTCCCACTTCTGCCTCCCTTCTCCCGGGGTGCTATTACTTTACTCAATCATAATAAGTGTAGCCGCCTTTAGTAGTAGTACCTACGTGCCCATTAAGGTCATCAGCTCACAATAATAGCGTCCTCTTGCAGAAGTATAGCAGTCTTCTGCTCAGACAAGACATGGTTCTTTTATCGTTCGGTGCAGACTTTCCTGGGGAACGAGGAGGAAAAATCTCACAGCCGTTGCTTGAGAACGACAAGAATCATCGTCAGGCGATCATCGAAACGTTGCACGCTTGGTGGTATAGGGTTGTTGCTTGAAACGAAGCCGCCAACAATATCTCTCCGCTTGTAAATGAACCACCTTATCTCGGGCGGAGGCGTATTCGAGAAGTATTCAACTGCATTTTAGGGTTATGCTGACCGGCAGCAACTTGTATGCGAACAGTGCTTGCGTTTCAAAGCACAAACAGTGCTTGTGTTGCAAGACCTCTACACTACATAATATAGTTGCCCGATTCCACAAGTATGGGACACCAGCTCGTCAATCTTTTATTATCGGAATGGAGGGTTGAACGTTATGGTGTGACTGCAGAGATGCCGTACACAACGGAAAGTTCGGAGAGTCCTTTCAAAAGCGGACTTCAGCCTCTTTCATATACGTCTAGTGCCGGTGGTTGATGAGAAATAAGCTCCTGATTGCTGAGTCGTAAATATGGGAAAACTACAGCACCAGCGAGAGTGTGGGCTTACGCTTTGAGAACCAGAAAACTTTTTGGAAAGGAAGTCAGCTTCTTATGACTGACAGTGATGATACCGGTCCTTTCCGTGTTTTCCCCGCTCTGACCATCCGATTGTAAAAGTTACTCCAAAGTCTCGTGGTAAGTCTGCATAGCGTCGTGATTGACCCTTGTGCGACCACTCAAAGAGACGTGCATGTTGAATTCCAGTTACAAGTTCAAAAGAGCATGTGCAGCGAGTGTGCTCATATAAACTAACAGAAAACCTAAAATGGTTGAAGAATCGGCAAGACACCGTGAGAGGTTATATTTTAAAGTGATTTTAACGAAAGATAGTTTGTTCGTGTTCTAAAAAAAGTAAAAAAATACAAGCGAATGAAACTCGAGTCTGATATGAGTCGCAGTTTGCGATGCTGTAGTGGGATCACAGAATACGGATCTCCTTCCGAAGTTAAGAGTTTTGATAATTGTTACTTTCAGTTCCTTTTCTGACTGTGTTTTGTAGATACCCCTTCGAGGCATTCCTCTCTGAAAATTTCTTCACATATAGCCTTCTCTTCGCGTTACCAGCTCTATCCTTCTGTTATCTACTGCTTCGTCCGTTTTTCCATCATTGAACCTTCACTGGACTGAGAATAACATGTGGTTCCAACTGACAGCGCTCCCATGCTTCAGACTGCCACGCAGAAGTGTTGGTAAGATGTGCCTCCCAGGCTTTCTGTTTATTCGCGTTGCTCATCAGAAACTAATGGGAGCGATGTGGCATACAACGGGTAATAATAATTGCATTTCAAGTTGTCTCGAAGCCATTGTGTACGGTAACAATAATTCGTGTTTACCCTTACCATTGCGTTTTACATTTGGTTTCCATTTGTACTGCACGAGTGTCTGCGTGCAATCTGGGAGGCACAAGGCTTCACGGGATGTCAAGCGTTCTCCTCATGAAAGTGGTCATTTCGAAGGGTAAAGGCTCGATTGATTAGAAGGAAGCGCAATCTACCAGTGCTACAATTGTAATCCTTCATCATAGTCATTCGCCTCTAGTTAATGGCTGTGCACTGTATGGAAGTTGAATTGACCCCATAAAGAGATTCCTTGAAAATTTTGCTCGATTTTTGACGCTATTGCTTCTCAAGAGACAACTATACTTCTGGTGCGTGAGTTCACCTCATCACTGTCATGCAGTAGTGACTAGTTGTGTAGTAGTGACTAGTAGTTGCGCCTGTCCGTAGACCCAGGGTCTTCAAATGGCGCCTGCTCTCTCTATTACCTGGGATTGTGAAGCATCGCCTTGTACGAAATTGGCTGTGCGTGTGTCCGACGGTGTGTGATCCGCCCGACTCGACTTCTGTGCGGGAAGGAGAAGGAGCACCTAGGAAGCGAGCGTGCAAGAATTGTAGCTGCTGCATAAAGGGGAAGATTTCAAGACTGCAACACGGTGAACCTTCAGGGTCTTTTGGATTTTAGTCATCCGAGAACCAACGGCAGAGGAATGCATCAGACCGTTGGAGCGTCTCTCTAGGAGCAGTACTGCACAAGCAACAGTTCGAAGCGTCCTACTGTCGAGAGAGTGGAATCGACAATAAAACTGCGTCACGATGAGCGGCCCTTCCCCACGTTTGTGATGACCTGCGTTGAACTCGACTTTCGCAAGGGTGGTGAAGACGGCAATCTTTGAAGAAGGCAATTCCTGAGTACTAGAGGGCACTCAAGATCGCCGAGTGGATTGCAACATCACCTTTTCACAATTAGTTTGCTGTCAACTTTTTGCATTATGGGTGAAGCGTCCCACTCCAAAGAATACGGTGAAGCATGTCACGCCGTGTACGCAGGATTTTCCAAAAGTGTGTAAATGGTAAGTATTCACTCACTCGGGAAGATTAGAAGGTCTGTGGGCTACAGGGGTAGCCTGCATTAGAGAGGAAGAGTGTAGGATTTCTCGACAATCCGCATAAACGCTAAGGATTCTGGTTAAAAAAAATGTGTAGTATCCCGTTAGGTATGAAGGGATTGTAAGCAGAGAGTCCGACAGCGCCGAGTAGTCAGAGTGAATACTTGAAGGTGTGATGAAGACACCACCATATGAAAAGAAATACGAGAGCAGTGATGTTGGTGATGTCCAGAAGGATTGAGTACACAGGTGGCGATTTATTTTCAGCATGCAAGTTTCCAATGAGTGTATAGGTGAAAAAGAGAAGGAGTTACACGAAACTGCTTATAATGGTTGCAAGTGTGCGGCGTTAATAGTGCAGCGAAGCCATCTTTACTTGACATTGAGGCGAGAAACACTTTATTTTTTTCCTTGTGGGAAGCATTTTATGTAACCGCACGGCCAATCCTGGTCTCGGGCCATGCTAAGAGAGCACACCTGAAACAACTACGAATGATGCCAGACATGTACTCGAATAAAAGTTGGTTTAATTGGACATCTGCTTACCAAAAGGAGAGCAATCCAAGAGAATAAGGAGCGAAGCATTCATTGCCTTCGGTGGTCTTGTAGCAGACGGGTCTCCTTCATAAAACACTGATGATCCGTTTCGTCAAAGCAAAAAACCTATTTACTGTCAATCACGGCGTTAAATTCAACGTGGGGCGATCAGATTTCTCAAACAATCACTGATAGAAATTTCTAGGTTAAACATGTTGCTATTGCTACTGTTACTGTTGCTTTCTGGACTTCCTTTACATTTTTTTCTTTTGTTTCTTGTCTTTGCTTCGTGTTGCATGTACATCGTAGTGTCTGGTTATCGAAACCAATTCTTTTGAGGTGATTCTATTCACATTTCTATAGAATGTGCTGGTGGAAGGTCAGGTTCCCGGACGGTCAATGCTTACGCTGCACTTCGTCAACGACATGCGAAATATCCCTGACGAGATGAGTGAGGTCGGAACACAGTAGCGTTTGTATCACTCTTTCTTGTGGTTGGACTTTTTTGCGGCCATAGCCTGGGTCTCGCTCAGACATGGTACATATATGAAAGCTACATGTTCGCGGTATTATAGGCCTACCGAATGCGATATGGCCTGTGCGGCAACCTGACCTTCAAAGACGTTGTATGGCATTCAGTAGACCATATCGCATTCAGTAGACCTTTATAGTTCCACATGGAACTGGAATGGGCGCCGTTACCTAAAGAAAGGTGCCAAAAGGAAAAAAAAAACAAAAAAAAAAAAAAAAAAAAAAATGATATGGGTACTGACCTGTCACCAAAACAACAATTTGTGGGGGTAGGTAATGTTCACAGTAGTATGCCGCTGTTTCTCAGGGGTTAATAAAATATGTTCGTTGTCGGCCATACATGCCTTACTCGCCTCACCTCAAGGACTCTTTTTGAACAAGGCATTGATCACGGTACTTGGATGTCAAAGCGCGTGCAGCAGTAAGGAGGAAACCAATAGGCCGAGAATACACCGAATGTCCCGTCCCTGTTTATTTTGGGTGCTGTAGGAAAGTGTCATAAATCGCAAATATGGGAGACGACAAAAGGCAATGCGAAGCTGTAAATGGTTCCAGTGAAACACGACAAAAGGCAATGTAAAGCTGTAGGAGCGCATTCTGCATTAATTTGTAATAAAATGGATGAGATGCTTTGGAAGAAGCGAAAGAGTCTTTCGATGGCGTGACAAAGCTGGTGGATACAATCCAGCATTTATATATACAGGAATATAGAATTCGCCTAAACGAATTACGATTCCTTTTTAAGAATAGCATCACAAATGTTCTACCACTCTTTGGTAAGGCAATGGAAGCGCATTATGCGACGTAGCGCTAATGTATTCAGGGTATATTGGATATTTTCTGAAGCCAAACGTCGGAACCTTTTCAAAATTATTTGATGTCCTCTGCACAGACATGGTAACGAAAAAGAGATGGTTGATACTTTATTCTATTTCTGATTTTCTTCCCAAAAAACGGCAATTGTGAAACAAGAACAAGAGTACTCTGACATGAACGAAAGTGCCCCTACTGGTTCAGGGGATAGCATTTTCTGGGAGAGTCTATCCGGAGGGGGGGGGGGGGGGGAAGGTGAGGATTGCCAGCGAAACACCACTATTTTGCATATCCTTATGCGGTATTCTGCACCAGTCAAGTCCTTTTCTACAGTACTTGTCATAAACGTTCGGAAGATAGCAGAAGAAAAAGCCGATCGCTTCCTTTCTCTTCTTTCTACTGTAGCGCGGTTTCTGTTGACTTGTTTTTTTCTACTGCCTACAAGGCCATGACATTACTGTTCTTTGGTTATATACTGCTGGCTGCATTGCAAAGTTCGAACCCACAACTTGCAGTGTGGCCTGGCAAAACTTAAAAAAGCTTCTAAGTGTCCCTTCCCGTCCGCAATATTAAAAGCGCTGGCAATAGCCATCAGACCTGTTCTCGGTTTAGCTGAAGCTACCCATGCACGCAGCAACATAGCAGCTGCGGCAACACTGAAAATGGGCACACATTGTCAATTCGTCCCTTTGTATTATGTTACGCTCCAGGTCCTGTCCCCATAGAAACGCTGTTGCTCCGCGCCGGCATCCTTCTCAGCAGAACCGAACGTATCGCAGTAAAGGCGAAAACTGAACTGCGAGAGAAGCACTTGTGTGCAACAGTTCAGTTTTCTTTTATTCATCGCGACTAAAGTACTGGTCGACTTTTACCGGACCCATGAAACAACGTTGGAATGTTTCACAATATTTTTATTCTCTTACTTTACCTAACTCACTTTTGACAGAAAATTTCATCGTATTTCTTCCATCCTTGATCCTGCATGCGACATCGGCATTTTCTTTTTTTACTTTATCACCGCCGCTGAAAAGATACTGTTGTGAGCGCTTGTTGATTCAAACGTAGTAAATTGTAATGTGTCCGTAGTCAGGTAGCAATCAACTGGGCCCTTGGAGCGATTGCCACGACCATGGCCCTCATACAACTTTGTTAGCCTACCTCAATGTATTTATTTGGTTAATTTATTTAATTTACACTGTAATAATGTTCAAAGTAATATTGATAATAAAAATATGCCTCAGAGGAGAGTAAAGCAAAAAACCTAGCAGAATACTCATTTATGAATGAAAGCCACTGTGGTGCAAATAGGGCTTGATAGGGAGCTGGTCTTGATTTATTAAGTTTTTGAATGCTGAAGAAAGAAAAGAAAAACTAGGCAGTTGCGAAGGTTTTGTTGGCTGTGCTAGAAGGGCATGTAGCCCATATGCCTAAAAAAAACAACAAATACGTGACAACTATCCACACCAGTTGGCTCAAGTATGCTTCCTCGTTATCATAATAAAGTCATCCGGTAATGGCCAGCAACTTTGGAACACCAACATCCCACGTGGAACTGACATGCTGTATAGCAGCAAACAAGATGGCGAAACCCTCATGTGTCTTGCAATCGACTCTAAACTATCTAAACAACATTTAAATGACGAAATCAGGAGCAGTGAATAGTCACAGAGTCCCGTCCCCAAAGTCCCCAGCTGGCACCATAATGACAAAACAACGCACTCTGGAACTCTAGGTGAGCACAAAAGAAAATGAAACCATGGCAGGGGCTGGGTTAGTAACAAAACAAACAAGGTTCCAGTATTCAACAAAAGACAACCAAAATACAAAATAAAAGGATTAGTCGAAAAGAAAACACATGTAGAAAAAGCACCATTCCCGCAAGCTCCGACCGTTTGCCCCATCCTAGCAGGCAAAAACTAAATGCAAGCTTAGAAGTAAACAAGGAGAGCACGAAGGACTAGTTAACAATACTCAGTAGGTAATATGCCACAAAAATGAAATTTCCGAAGGAGAAGACTCCAAAACTCACAGTTGCCCACAAACGAACAGGAGTCGGTACTATATATCAAGAACGTACACCTTAGCAGGAAGAAAATTAGAAATCTGTAACACCGAGAGTTGATAACAGATCAGTTGTACTTACCCTCTTTTTGGAGACCGATAGCCGGCTTCTAAAACGTTAGATGGGAGCAGTTGCAGCCATCTTGCGCCTCGGAAAAAGGGTGTTCTGAGTCTTGGCTTGGGAATACTCATCAGAACTCTCATGATGAAGGGAGCTTGGTGTTGCGGCCACGACATGGCTTGAAAGCCCAATATTTACCTGGTTTAATTTTTAGTTCTCCTCTCAAAACCTTGTAGCAGAATACTAAGCCATTAAAAACGCACCTGTGAAGGAAACTCTTGAGATAAAAATTTTTTAATCTTCCATTGTACCTTGGTTTGCTAGAAAAGGTGTACCTAAAACTGGCATCTGTAAAACAGGATTCTTGTGAAGACTTGATGTACTTTTTCTATTTGGATGCAAAGTTCACTGCTATACAGATCAAGCTCACTGCTATTAGGACTCCAAATTTGGGAAGCGTACTCTAACACAGGAAATAATGAATGTCTTATATAGTTTAGTCAGGATTAGGTGGTCATTGCATCGAAAGTTTTGGCAAATGGCGAAAAAAGCTGAGAAAGCTTTTCGAGCAACCTCTTTAACATGTGGCTCACAAGGGAATGGTTTCAACTTCCATGGAGCTTCGAATCGAGACATAGGTACATTGATAGAGTCTCGAATGCTGATTACGAATATGAAGATTAAAAGTGCTACGGAGACCTCATCGACGATTTCTGGGTGGTCAAAACTTGCTCTAAGGGCGATATTGTTACATGAGGCGCGCTGATTCTACTCCGGCAAGAGGGGCCGTGGCCTAGTGGTAAGTGTCTCGCTCTCTAGGCGGCAGCATGCGGGTTTGCTGCTCACGAACGACAAAGTTTTCGCTCTTTCTCGCCAGTGAGCCTTATGTTTCGAGTTCATATTTTCTCCGAAATTCCGAATATTACAAACTATTCGATCAAGTCTTGCTGTGCCCAATAAATACCGAAATTGAGTTGCGAACGATGAGTTTTATTCCAGATTTACATTTGCCACGACGATCTACTAAACAGCTTATAGTCCCGAAACTTCATTCAACATTGATGGAATTGCACAATAGAATGTGTGAAGCAAATATGCCGTTAACAAAACGCGCATCTTATTGGTGCAGCTTCTCCGCAATCGTTGACAAAACATCCAATTGTTTTCAAATCAAAAATATAGTCACCAGAGGTGGCAAACTACCGGGATGACTATCAGTATAGCCTGCCTTATACCATGAGTACTTCAAAAAGTTTGAGAACCTAGGAGCGCAGAACATCCGATAGATTTGTGATAAAACCTTCAATATATTGTCCCTGTTGGTCATATTGAAGTCAACAATGTTTATGACAGCACACGTTCTGATCCGCTTCATAACATTTTTTTGGTCCAAAGAGGAAAACGTCCAGTGGTTGGATGAGTGACGTTGCGCCAGCTGGGATGTTGTGAACTGCGGCTCTACAGCCTATAATATTACACTTATCGAGAGCTGAACCAAAATCTATTCAAGAGTGTAGTAACAGGATGTGCTGCACACCTCCCCGTCGGGTACGGCCTCTCTTCCTGATGGTATCGACGTCGCGAAAAGACGACCATGAGTCCACAATTAGGTGCATTGTTTCTTGAACACTGCTGCTATTGAATAGACATTTTATCCAATCCACCATCAGCTCCTTCGTCATTATATGAGACGTGGCTGCCCTGACCACAAGATTTCGAGCTTCAAAAGTGCCCGTGGCGCGGGAAATTCTCCGCCTCTCTCTTGCAGAACCACGTACAGCTTTTCTCCTAGTCTACCATGGGCATAAAGTATGAGAAGAATGGTGTATGAGTGAGTCATCACCGTCCTGCTTTCGACAGTTCTTTCAACCTAAAGAACAATTTCAACCACTTCTGGTCGATCCGGCCACCTAAAAACTCACTTTTTTCCTCCCACTGGCGCCTAAAGATTCTTCCCTTTCGTCAATTCCATTGGACGAAACTGATTGGAGCGTTGCAAACAACCCAGTGGCGCAGCTTCCATTTGCCTCCTCACGATGCCCACAAACTCCTGCGCCTTGCGCTGTATTTCTTCACGGCATCTAAGTTCCTGTTGGTGACGAATTTCGTTATTTTCCTTGATACAATTCATAACGGCGTTTGGAGGCAGCAATTCAGGACTGACTGGCCTTGAAGTTCTCAACATTGTTTTGCCGGCACAGGTTGAGCGCCATGAAGCGCAGGTTTTCGTCGTGCAATGTGATTCCTCAAAATTGCGGATATGTCGGAAGGAACATGGTTTCAAAACAGCCACTAGTAAAAACTACCTACCTGCTGCCAGTTTCTATTTCACTTCGTCGTCCGCTAGTCTGAGCAGCTCCGCTATTCTTCTGAACTGCCACACGGCTGACTCGATCTTCCTCAAGTGTTACATCTCCTCGCATCTCATCGGAACTCCATTTTCATACTCGACAGCGGGCGATTAAACCTTATTGAGCAGTTCTGCTGTGCTCAGATGGACTTGGTGACCGAACCCCCAAAAGTTGTTCGCTCTAATGAATGTATACCAGGACAAAATTCAAAAATGCCTACATTACACTTGAACACCTGAGATTGAGCATAGCGCGTGGCTGCTTACTCCGACTAAACGTCGTGACAGATGGCATTCTTTTTTGAAGACATATTTTCATTTTGACCAAATGTTGGTCCGTCTCATGTCAACAAGAATAAGATGCGCAGTTGTATCAAACTAGAGAATATCCCACGAGTAACCAGTTCTGTTGCCACGTATCGAATGCCACGCCTTACCCACGTCATCAGAGATCGGCGGTGATTCTCAGTGACAGCCGCATTGCCAAAGAAAACCACATTTTCCTTCCCATAATCAGTTGTGCTGGAGCTGCCTTCATTCCCATCATCACAGCAATCCCAATCTAATTCGACGGGAAACGTCTAATTCCAAGCTCTCATCTGTGTTGACTTCAACTTCAGCAGCAAGAGCGTCCCGAAGCACAGCGGCAAACCTTGCAGCGAGTTTCTTCTCTTCCCGTGTTGCAAAACTGTTTTCTCCAGGCGTTCCGAATTCATCGGTAAGTAGAGCGACTACCCTTGCAGGAGAGAAGGACATGTTAATGAATACAAATCGATAAGCGCAGCAGTGATTCGACTTGGTTTGCCACGTCAGACATTTGATCTACATGATCTATTCACCTACTCGAAGAAGTATCGAAATTTTGAACAAAAAAACCATCGGAGAAAGAGCCAAAAATTTTGTCGACTGTAGGGTACAAACCCGCATGCTCCCGCCTAGAGAGCGAGACACTTACCACTAGGCCACGGCGCCTCTTGCCGGAGTAGAGTCAGCGCGCCTCATGTGACAATATCGCCCTTCAAGCAAGTTTTGACCACCCAGAAATCGTCGGGGAGGTCTCCGTAGCACTTTTAATCTTCATATTCGTAATCAGCATTCGAGACTCTATCAATGTACCTAGGTCTCCATTCAAAGTTCCATGGGAAGTTGAAGACAGAATTAAGCTCAGCATTCAAAAGAACTCCAAGATCTCGAACTTCATGAGAGGTGCTAAGGTGAAATCGCCAAACGAATAGTCCCAGTACTCTATTCTGCCAATGTGAAGGACGGTGGTTTTAGAAAGGTTCACAGGTATATCCCAAGCCGAGGCCCACTCCATCATATTCGCAATAGACTTAGAAAGAGCATCAAACACATCAGCATGAGTCTTGTTATCATAGATGCCGTAGACTTTAATATCATCTGCATAAAGACGCACTTCGACCAGCTGATGTGTTTTCAGCCTAGCAGGCAAATCACAGGTGTAAACCAAGAAAAGCAGTGGCGACAAGACACCCCTGAGGGACGCCACTTATACACGAGTAATGCTTAGAGAATGCCTTACCAACCTTGACGCACATTTTTCTGTCCTCCAAATAGGAACGGGCCTTCGACAGAGTTAATGACAGGAAGTTGATCGCGAATGTACAACAGCTCGGCATTGTAAATCACATCAACAGATTTTCCACAGTTGGCGGCTAAGGTCCAATCGAAAACGCAGTCAGCCAGCTGGGTTACTGTGGACGCACCCCTCAAAAAGCCATGCTGCTCAGGCGGAATCGAATTTCTTCTAGCAAGCCAAGCAAGGATCTTATCGCGAACTAATTTTTCTAGCACCTTGATTGGGGGTGGAGTTATGCTAATCGGACGATACGAGGCAATGAGAGAAGAATCACTCTTCTTAGGTATAGCTGTTACCTACTGCTTCTTTCCATACTGCAGGGACTTCATTTAAGATATTGAAAATCATACTCAAAGGCTTGTACAAAGAATGCGCACACTTTCTATACACGATTTGCGGGATACCATCTATGGTTGCAGCAACAGAACATTTAAGTGATTTCAAAACGCGTAGCACGTCTAGTGGATCAGTGGAAACTGTCGGAAGGGAATCTAAGGTATTTACCAAAGGTGAAACTTCATCAAGAACTAGAGTCCGGAATGAAAACAGAAGCAAAGTATTGAGCTAGAGCTTCAGCTTTGGTTGCGTCATCGACGTACTGGTTTCCAGCCTCATCCTGAAGCACTGGAAGAACTGCATGAAGATTTCAATTTGTATTTCATTAAGGAAAACACCGCCTTGCTGCTAGGATCCGAGCCAGCATGCCTTTCTCTGTAGTTCAAGAACCTTCTCAAATGGCGATCCAATGCTAAGCAAACATTTTTGTAGAGAGGGTCACTTCAGGCATTGGGTAGTATGTGGAACAACCGCA
>MU913432.1:0-15080 GCA_036418165.1 Cooperia oncophora | reverse complement strand
ATCTCTCAATCGAGTCTTTCGTTCGTTCCGATCTTCCGTCGAAAACGCACTAGAAAGGCAGGCGTTTTTCTTAACACGAGAGCAATTTCTATCCATTCGCCTAGTTTAGAGCTCTGATGAAGACCAACTAGCCAGAAAGCCAGGCCATTCATAAAGAGTGCAATGAAACAAGTTCGTAAAAAGTTTGCCGCGGCAAAAAAACATCATATTTTTGTCAACAAGGTAGAGGTTTGGGCAGAGCTGTGAATTTGTATGAATAAAGTCCTGTGAAATGAATAGAGAGAAGTAGCAGTTAGAACTCACCCATCCTTCCCACTTCGTACAGCGGCTTTTTCCAATAGTCGCTCTCGTAATGTTTCTTCGTCAAGCTCCTCAACCTTTGTTTCCTTTTCCTGAAAAACTCACATTTGCAGGATAAAGTGAAAGGGTTTACTTATTTACCTTCGATTTTTCTTTCTCTTTTTTCTCTTTATCCCTGTCTTTCTTGCGCTCCGAGCTACGATCACGTTTGCTTTCCTAAACAACAAGGTATACACAATTCTACACAAACTAGCCACTTAAACACGTAACGGCTACAAAACGGCGAACCTTGTCCTTCTTCCTATCACGGCTCCTGCTCCGTTTCCTTTCCTTTTTCTCCTTCTCCCTTTCCTTTTCCTTTTTTCTATCTTTCGACCGGCTACGGTCACGTTTCTTCTCACGTGAACGAGAACGCCTACGGCGATCGCTTAATGCAAAAATAATGGTGAGTGGTAAAAAAAATACAAAAATACTGTACGTTGATAGGTTCAGCTGCCGCGTAAATATGGCGGGGACGATTTTCGCTGATTCAGAAAATGATGAGGGGATAAAGAAAGATGACTACATAAAAATATTAAGGAAGCTGGAAGAAGCAGCAGCGAACCGATCATTTGCATTTACCTATTATATCCTTCGAGCCCATTCCTTGAAAACTTCTTAGGGCTCAGACTGGAAAGAATTGCTTTCTATGGATACTACGAATAAATTCAGGCCTCCTCTGGACTCTGTGACCAGTCATATGGTCCGAAAGATCTTGTCAAACCTCCCATATTACAAAGTTGCGACCAAGTACAGCCCCCTGAAGGAATTCTCTCCTGATGGGATTGTGACAAGACAATCGTAATTCGCCGCGCTGGTGGGCGTTGCGTGCGGCGCGCATCTGCAAATGACTGTCTCTAGGTCGTAGATGGCGACAAGAGACAGTATGTAACCAAAATAGCAATAATGCCCACAAGGTGGCCGACTGTATGAAATTCGGCGCTGCAATCGAAAGGCTAATACAAATTAAGGAGACGCCACATCCGTCGCCGCGCGCGACTAAGCGGCAGATTACGA
Organism: Cooperia oncophora; assembly: GCA_036418165.1. Classification (NCBI taxonomy): domain Eukaryota; kingdom Metazoa; phylum Nematoda; class Chromadorea; order Rhabditida; family Trichostrongylidae; genus Cooperia; species Cooperia oncophora. Next base: position 13,724 of record MU913432.1, on the reverse strand, counting down.
TTGTCTTGACCGCCTTCCAGTTATAAACCACCTAGGTTTCAAAGAAAATTTTATGGCCTCACACGCGCACAAGACTCTACCAACGTACCGGCTTCGACTTCTTCGCCTAGTCCTACTGGGACTGCGTTTCCTGTCGCGTGAACGACTCCTTTTGCGATCCCTAGACCTTGTTCTACTTCTTTTACGATCACGAGATTTCGATCGAGAACGACTTCTGCGACGTCGGGGCGATCTGCTTTTGCGACGAGGCGATGGGGAAGGAGTGCGGCGACGACGCAAAGGTGAACGTGAGCGTGACCGTCCGTCTAAATAAATCGATTGTTATCAGATTGTCAACTACTGCAGAGGAAATGCTTCGAAAACAAAAAAACGGCATGACTGACTCTTTCCCATACGAATGGCTTCCTCGACTTCCTCCAGGGCTTGATCAGCGGATTTTGCTTGAGGTTTGATTATGGCAACACGGGAATGTTGAATTCTGAAAATGAATATAATAAAAGTACAAATACAAAACAGACAAAAATATAATGCAGCCGATCTGGACAAGGCAGCCAAGAAAACTCTCCCCTTATAGAAGAAGCTGTAACAGCAATTGCTATAACTCAGCTCAAAATACAGCGCGTCGTATAGAGTACATTCTTTGATGGATTTTTGTAAGGTATATCAAACCGAGGTGGAGATGGTGGCACGCTTGCCCCGCGCGCTTCCGGTGGTGAAATCTAAGATCGGCTCCAGCCCTGGATACCGAGCCTTCTACCCTCCGGGCACAGTAAATTGGCACCAGCTTCATCTGGGAGAGAAGTAACACTGACTCGAACACCGGCTGAATTATTGTATAGGTCACATCGCATCTAATAAGCCACCTCGATTCCGAATAGAAGTAAAATTTGTCTCCCAAATCCTGAATGGGACTGGTTGATGGTGAACACCTCACCCCTTTTTCATTTCTTCTGTCGAACTGAACGGATTAAAAATCTTTTCCGAATCTGGTGTAAGAATTCCACGAAAATAAGAGGTTCTGGTAAGGAAAGCAAGGAGCAATACCATGAGCATGCACGACATGCCGCCGAGTAAGGGGAAAGAGGCAACTTCTGAAGTTTTCCAGAATTAGCTGCTTGTATATTCTCGAACAGAACTGTTGGCATATCCAGCCAGAGCGTTAGCGTAATTTAATGAATTGTTTGCAAATCGCTTTGACTTGCTGCTCAAACTTCAACATCAAGAACAATTAGAGTTAAAAAGCATTTGACAAACATGTCAAATTGAAGGACAAAACAACTAGCTTCTCCATTATGACACTCTCCAAAAACCCCGGGGCCATCTAGTCGCCTGTACTCTACCTCTCAACAGGACAGCGATTACCACATCACACTTAGGCTCAGAAGCCTTGTGGACAACTAGAATACCGAAAGCTTGACGCCGACGGAGGCTGGCGTCGCCTCCAACTACGTTACCCCCCCCTAAGCGCATGTGCAATGCAAAAGCCACACCATGATGCAGCCTCTAAAAAAAGATAATATCCCAGAGAAAGTATAAACGGCGCAACCACACTCACCGCAGAGGTCTACCCTCATAATCGATGCCATTGTTCTGAAGAGCTATCGGCACGGATGTTTGATTGGTGAACTCGATGTATGCATACGCACAGGGCAGTGTGTCTGGAGCAACTGCCATGCGAAGATACATGACCTGCAATACCTATTGATATCAGGGCGGTGTACAGTCTTGTTCTCTGCAGACCTGAAACATTTTACAAGGGCTGGGTTCCGCACGTTTCACACTTTGCCACTATCAGCTTCCACAACTGGGAAGAACGGTTTTCCGCGTCAATCCAGTCCTCCAAATGCCCCAGCGTCCGTAGCGAACAAGGCTGCAGTGATTATATCACAACTAGGACTTACCTCTCCTACAAAATTGTTGAAGAAATCGAGAACAGCTTGTCCATCGACACCTTTCGGTAAGTTGCCAACGTAGATTGTTCTCCTAATTTCTTCCACTTTCGCCATGTCAGTATTGCCAGGTAGTGGTGGATAGGATGGAAGACCAAGCGCTTCCATTTGCGGATCCACTGTAAGCAACTGAAATAGGTGGAACAAATTAGTTGTGAACAAAAACGCGGAGGGCACAATTACAAATATTACTGAGTTTGCATAATGGGGACAGATTTAGAGGTCGGAAAATTCGGAGGTAACTTGGGCCGAAGACAACTTCTAGACTAATTCAAGGCAAAAGGTCAAACTAAGCCCTTGACTCAGTCTGAAACCAAATTTTAGTTAATGCTGTAAAGACTGGACGACCGCAGTTCCTTGGCGATGACAATTCTGGAAAATTACAAAAGAATTCTTGTCGTGGACGCAAAGGTACTATTTAAAGTATACAAGAAAAACATTACCACAGAAGTGCCATCTTCCAGTTCTTGAACTTTATTCGTGACATGTGGAGGCAACTGACGCTGGCCGGCAGTAACTGGACCTCCAGTGGCTGTGAACGTGGCTTCGTCAGGAATAACACCTTAAGGCGTCAAATTAATGAGATTTTTACAGTCAAGCGAAGGAAAAGCTCGCATACTCTGTAGATATGGAGCGCAAACTATCGCTCGATCGATGAGAACTGTATTTGTCAGGTGCTGTCCGACTTCTACGGCACGGTCATCATCGTATTTTATGAAGGCACATTTCGAAACTGTTGAAGAGGTGATGTTCAGATCGCTAGGATATACCTGAACAAGGTGAAAATAAACGAGAATGACCACAGCTTGAATTAACAAGATAAGGTGCAGTCTTGCGTCTCATACAGCTCGATTTGGCGCAGCACCAGCCCACTTTTTATTCTTTAAGCAAGCGATGAGACTGTCGTTCGTATCAGTCTTGCCACTAACTGTTGCCGTCCACCCGCCTCAACAACTGGTGGAATACGGGCTGGTGGCGCGCTAAGCCCAGTCGCACTGACACGCCCCATCATTAGCAGCGAACGAGGCTGTCTATTGGTGCCTGAAAGCACCATCTAGTACCCAGCGGAGCTTGGACATTTGTACAAGCCATCTTGTGAAGACCTGTAGAAACCTGTCACTTTAGTGGCTTACTTGTACTAACTCGCAACTTCACAAGATGTTGCAGGTCTCACCTGTTACTTAATATGAAGTAGGAATAGAACTAGAGAAAGTGCGCGGTGCCCCCTCCCTCACTAAGCCGAACAGTGCGCTTATATATTCAACCTACAAACTTGGAACCACGAATATATAAAAGGATCATGGGAAACCCTATTTATTCATTTTGATACTCACCTTCATCTCTTCGATTCTGCCAATGTATTGGAACATGGTAAATATCTGGTCCTTGGTGGCAGTCACAGATATGTTTGACACTTGCAAGATTCTGAATCTTCTCCTTTTTAGTGTCCGCCCCCATTTTGACCTGGAAACATGGAAGACTCATTAAAAAGTTACGATATAGGACCACAGTGAGAACGGTACGATGAAGTATAGGTTGCTAAAAGTCACACGGTTAAAAATGTGAGTAAAGAAACTCGTATTTTCATGACGAGTTGGCAGGAAACTCGACAGTGCCGAAAAAAGAAAGAAACCTTTCGAGAGGCCGTAGATAGGACCCTTTGACGATCGACCAAGAGGAGACGCGCTTATACGAGAACTCACTTGTTAATACCTGACCGTTTCCCCTACCATCTCACTTCATTCGAAATGCTAAGAGCCACCAGCGAAACGGCCGAACCATCAGGAAGCACTAAGAAATGAAAGTTGGGTGCGAAATGGGGCAAAGCGCGGGGCATTGCCTTAGCCTCGAGCTGGTGATGCCGCCTGCTCAACCGCTTTTTTTCAACCGCAAGCTTCTTACATCCTTTGTGTGCAGGCTCCAGATATTGAAGTAACAAATGTAATCAGTTTTTACTTAGGCCGCTCAAATTACCAATACTCCGACTTTCTGCGCCTAGATGAATGCCGCTAAAAAATACCATTGCGGTCCCAAAACACATTATGAAGTGATGTTGTATCTGTAAGGTTTACTTTCCTGTGACGACAAACCATGAACCCTTCTCAGGTATTTTTGTGAGTTTCGAAAAGGAATTTCACAGTTTTTCGTTCGTACAATGGAACAGTGCCACTGAGCTTACTCTCACCCTTTCAACAGGTCAACTATGATTGGCGATGCTCCAGGAAATGTTTCATGGGAAGAATATAACAAGGTGCAAGAAAAAGTGACCGAAAGCTTACAAATTTGAGTGAAAAATCGACCGCCACAAGTTGGCGCGTAAATGAGCGTTTCGTACGTAAGGTGCAGAATGAGAGCTGTATCTGACGACGGATTGATAGACAGAAGGCCGTTCCACGCGGGACCGGCTTTTCAAATTTGTTTCACTTTTTTATTTCGTGTTATTTCGAATAGTTCCAGACGCGGCACTGGTTGTTTCGCAGTGGTTGGAACTTGTTTCTCCTTAAACTTTATACTTTTTCACGAGTTTCTTCTACACAACGACCTGGTATAGTTGTCCATGTTTCCTTTCTTACAAAAGTAAGTTTGGGATTCAGTGCTTACTGGTAGCGAGTCCCCGATCATCTCAGCTTGAATGCTCGTATACCTGGCTACTCGGTTACTTCGTGTCAACACTACTATTTTGTGTGGTCCTGTAAACTGTTTAGTCAACTATTTTGTACGCTCCTGTAAACTGTTTAGTCACTTTGCCAGTCCTTTTTGGATATAGGAACTGCTTCGCCCAACCCGGAGCTTCTTATTCAGACTCAGGCGAGAACTCTTATTTACTGAGTTGTAATTGTTGCTTCGCGCTCTTGAAAAGCCTTACAGCCATGAAAACAGTGAAAATGAAACTTGTACCATTTCGATGCTTTATGGGAAATTACATGACTGGAATGGGTCGATTAGTTTACAGAACTGTACAAGATGGCCACTATATCGACAGGGATTAACAAAGTGCACCATTGCAATAGAAAACGATCTTTATTTTTATTTACAACTTACCCGATTCCGATAATTTGAAGCCCTAGTTTTTTTCGGCGTTTCTTCATGCACTTTGGCTACTTATTTACTTTTCAAACGTTTTTTTTCAGAAAGAATAGAAAAAATGGCCGATGATGGAGTCAATCCGAAGGCCTATCCACTCGCTGATACACAACTTTCTCAGAAACTTCTGGATCTTGTACAGCAAGCGATGAACTACAAACAGTTGAAGAAGGGTGCTAATGAAGCAACGAAGACACTTAACAGAGGAATAGCGGAGGTGAGATATTCCCGATTAACTTACTATTTTTCAATGCGCAATCCGCGACGAGGGGAATTTTACAGTGCCGGTGCTTCAGTAATTCCGATTTTCAAGACTCAATCTTGTAAAATTGGCGAGTTCTCATAGGCCTCCACTTGATGACTCGACATGTCGATGGAAAGAAGCAAAAGTGCCAAATGCCCCCCCCCTCCCACGTTGCCGAACTGCGGCTTTTTTGAAATGTACTCGTTGAGATCTCAATTATTTTCAGGTGATTATTATGGCAGCAGATGCCGAACCTCTTGGAGATTATTCTGCATTTACCTCTTCTGTGTGAAGACAAGAACGTACCGTATGTGTTCGTGAGAAGCAAGGCTGCTCTCGGTCGTGCTTGTGGTGTCACTCGCCCAGTGATTGCCGTGTCCATAACTCAAAATGAAGGATCTCAGCTCAAATCTCAGATTCAGAAACTCAAAGAAGACGTTGAGAAACTTCTCATTTAATATGTTGTTATTTACTTGTTAACCAGGTTTGGCGAATTATCTGTTGCTGATGTAGTTACTTGTTACGTTTTGAATTGTTGTCGACATTTGTGATGTGAATAAATTGAAGAATGCGTCAGTTTCGTGAACCTTTATTGGGAGGAAAGCGAAGGGCTTCTTCTTCCCGATGAATGAAACAGAAGGGCAGAAGGGACGCATTTAAAAGGTCCGATATCAAATTGTCTGCAGCCCAATCAAGCTTCAAACAAGGCCTTTCCTGACCGTTGGTGGTAGTGCAAAGGTTGTCTGCAATAGGTGTAATCCTGAGTGGCCCGGAACGTTCACGAAGCCCCATAAATATACTGCTTTGTTCCGTATGAGGCGGGGTAACTGTAGAATTGAGAAAGACTTAAAGGTGGCAAAATGGTTAGCGGCGCAGTTTCCACGCGTATGGTCCTCAGTTAAGATTCCGGATAACCTTTTCACTCCAGTCAAATCTATCATTTTTTTTGCTAATTTCTTGCTTTCCTTGCTTTGCTCCCAGACTTACTTAGAAGAAAATGAAATAGTCTGTAGAATTCCATATCCAATCCTTCCGCCGCAGTTCAGCCTGGGGGCTTTTTGCCATTTTGCACATTCGCTAATTCCCATCGTCGTGTCGCGCCGTCAAGTAAAGTCTTGGAGTAATACCAGTAAAAGTTTATAGGAACTATTTCAACTCCTGAAAAACAGTGAACCACGACGATGGGAAGCAGCGAGAGTGCGAAATGCCTCTCCCTGTAAAGCAGTGCACCAGTATGAGCTACATTTACACTCAACGTAAGTCTGCAGGTCTCGGTGAAACGTGTGATTTTGCAAAAGTGCAGAGGTGAGGCTAATCAAAACTGGCTTCAAAAAACAATTGTTGCGATTTTTTTCTTCTGTGTGCAAGTTTCCCACTGGCATCAAATAGATGTACGTATAAATCAAATGAACAAAGCAAAAGATGCAAAAGCAGAGCGAACAAAAACATATCTCGAATTATCTCGGCATTCTGTTAGGCTCTATCAGGTCTTTGGCTTGTCTTCACCTTTCATTTTGTAATGTTTAGAACTTCGAAGAAATCCCGCGCTTGATATATAAACATGCGCCTACATTCTGGAGAAAGGCGGGGCGCAGCTACGTATACAGCACTTCCCAGAGATGGAGTAGGCGTGGCTGCATACTGCACTAAACATGGCGTAGGATGCGTTGTTCGTAGGATACCTCCATTCGATACAAGTGTTGTCCTATCTTGTGCTGGACAGCCGCGGACTCTCCAGCTCTGGATCGCCAAACTTTATCGTCTGTCATTTTTTTTCCAGTATCCTGCGAGCGGCTCCATGCTTCAATGACGTAAATAACGGCGCAGTTCGGCGATGGGGGGGGGGGGGTGAGGGCATTTTGCACTTTCGCTGCTTCACTAGTTCTGGTTTACAAGTCTCACTCTGGTGAAACCTGTGAACTCTTGTGAAGCTGGAGCAAGCTCGTCGAGCCACCATGGTAAACCTGTCAACTCAAGAAAAGGCTCTCTAGATGGGTAGACACGTTGATGGAATGTAGCAAAAGTGCTAAGTGCCACAATGCGCTCTTCCCCTCCCGCTTCGCTGAACTGCCCCTAAATAACGACCGATAAGACATCGATATGGGAATTGCGGAGCTTCTAACCTCAGTTTTACAGTTGGAGCCTCTGGAAGCTTCAGTCAAGCGATTTCGGCTTAGGGCAAGACCCTGCTGCACTGCTAAGGGCACCGTTGAGTCAACTAAATAGATTTGCTCGGAAGCTTCCATGCCTATTGTTAGTATCCTCACTTACTGAGTGAATGCTGCTCAATCAACCTTGCGGCGCTTTGCCAACTTTTCAATTGGATCCTTCTTCGAACCGAGCCGGCTTTCGAAGAAATGCTAAGTCGTTTTCGTCTTCAGAAGATCGGGAGATTCCCGAGGGGGAGGGGTCTATCCGATCGCTGGGGAGGGGGTCGTAATTGGGATGAAAAAAGTTTTTTGATAGTTGATTCCTCTTCTTTCACAGACGCTATCAAGGAGGAATCGTACTTGCCTTCGAGAGAAATATTTTTTATAGTTGAAACTCGTAGTCGGTTGCTGACGATCTCCCCCACCTCCCGCCATTGCACTACAGCACGATTTTAGGGAATTCCCGAAAATTGGAAGAAGTGGCAGACAGCTGGGAAAATATTGGAAAGTGGTAGGTAGGATGGGGCAGGTGGGGGCAGGGCACGCCATCGCGTTGTTCTGAAAATTACGACCCCCTAATTCCATACTAAAATACGACCCCCTTTTGGGAGTTGGTACGACCCCCCCCCTCCCAGCCCTCTGTCCTTCCTCATCGAACCGAGCCGTCGAGCGGGGGGGGGGGGGGGGGGGGGGAGGTCGTCAGAATTAAACTATCATTTTCAAGTGTCGGAAATAGTAGTGCGTCCATGAACTGACCAAATACGACCCCCCCCCTTGTGATGATCACAACGATGGCGTGCCCTGGGTAGGGGGTCGTATTTTCTGAAAATTCTCCTCTGCGGCAGGGCGTGCCCTGTTCCATGTTAACAAATCCGATTTGCACCGAAGTGTAAGAAACATGATCTGCAGAACACTTCTCGTTTTTCTCAGGCCTGTAGTATGTGAGTAATCAGATTCATTAGCTCTCAAACTTCTCAAATGCTTATACTAATTGTTACTTGTTTACCATACTGCCCAGCTACTATCGTCATTACATAGCAGCTCATTTATTTGGCACAGTAGAGGTATCCCTATCACTAGAAATGGCGTTTTTTTCCGCGAATTTGGACTTTCACATTGCTCTCTATTGAAGATAAGGAGTATCACATGAAGCTCCGCCCAACCAGAACGACGTCACCTAGTTAACAGACATGGGTGGCGCTCTCTAGCTGCCCTCGGTGTTGTCTTTCCATCTCATCCAATTAGTATTCCCCGTAAAAATTACTCAGTCGCTTGCAAGCTCTGCTTATCGCAAACTTACTGGGAATCAGTTCCTTCTTGATTTTCGCCTAATTGATAGTAGCAACTAGTAGGTTTCATTTTTCCAGTACAACACCTATGGGATCGGCAGCCAAGTATTCGCTAGTGTCCGTCATCGCTGCTCTGGCCATCAGTTTCGTTCCTGAACTACTATATTCAAGACTACCACTTCATATTGATGGCACTGTAAATCATGGTTTTGAGAATGTTAAGAAGGCTTTCGTGTGAGTGTTTGAGTCTCCGCTCAGTGAAAAATTGATTTTTGTTGTCCTTCCTTGAAGGGGCTTCTTCAGAGGATTTATGCTGCCCGTTCTAAAGAGCTTCTTCCGAGGATTCGTGCTGCCCGTTCCATTTGACGATACTTCCTTTTTCCGCTCAGTTTTCCATAGCTGACCACTACCAACGCGAAGAAGCAAAAAAATCTTACAAACGGCGTCGTATGTCTTCAGAGGGAGCATCCCTAGCTGAAAGAGCGTTCATACTTCGCGAATTCGGTCGCGCTAGTTGCAAGAGCGGTTTGGTAACCTTGACTGGGCGGCGTTTTCATCGCTCCTTGTGCGTTCCAAGACCATAGGCGCTCCACCGCTAGCTGGTGGACCGCTGCAAGGGTGGCTCAGTTGAGTGTGTGACAAGACAATCGTAATATGCCGCGCTGGTGGGCGTGGTGCGCGACATCGCGCTCGCGAGAGAGTGGCTGTCCTGTCCATGTCCTCGTTCAATCATTTGCGAGGGGAGATTCGTCTACTTTCTCTCTGCGTTACCTGGTCACGAAAGATTTGATAGAGAGTTCAAATAAAGAATGAAAACTCGAAGGGCTCTTTTATCAGATGCTTTCGCGCCGGTCCATCGGCTAGCGGTCTTTGTCGCGCAATGGGGACGACCAAATCGCTCGCGTTATCGCTTCGCGAAGTATGAGCGCTTTCCGAGCTGTGCGAAGTCATGTCTTGCGTGATGTAGCTTTGTCATTTTGGTGCAATGGCTGGTGTGTTACGGTGATCCCAAATTTACGCAAGCAAGTCCTTCAGGAGAGTTTCCTCACTCTGCGCCACGACATTAGTGCTTAGAAGACGCGAAGAACGACTGTGGAGCTTGAGAAATTATGGCTTCTTGATTCAAGCACAGCGGGTAGCGAGGCGGAACAAGGCATCGGGTGGGTCAAACAGCCAAATCCTTTCAGTAGTGCATAGAAACCTTTGGGAATCAAAGAGGTAATAAGATTCTCCTAAAAATGTCTTGCCCCGTAATGTTCGAGTATTTCGAGTGCTTCGATGCTGTAGCCAAAATGGCTCATATCTGCCTCTGAAAATAGTCCCTTCTCAAAGCTAAATAAATTTTTCAAGAGAATGGAGTCGCATCAATTAATCAGACAACTTAGGCAGTAGACAATACCCTGCCTCCTCCACACTTTTTTCCTTCATACCACCCGGACAGCTACTGGAGCCGAAGTTCTTATCAGTTTGTTCTTCGATGTAGGTCCGATTGCGTTAACATCACCGTAGACAGTAGCTCTCGGTACAATCGACGATCATGGTAGCATGTTGTACGGAATATGGCAACCCGTCCTTGACCGGTCATAGCATATCATCGCGCCTTTTCATAAACCCTAACTTGGTCTGTCAATTTGTAAGCCTTTCCGGCATGTATATCCGTCTGCAAGTACATATGCCTGCATGACTGCCCGTCCACAGAAGGCCTAGAAAAAAAGTGGTAGGAAAAAGCCCGCTGCCAAAGTTGGAAATCAGGTAAGTAGTAGTATCACTATACCCAACGTATGTCGTACGTGGGAGTTTCAGTGAGGAGAATCGCGTTTGGTCGCTGAAATGAGGGAGTTCGCACTGGCCTTCGAGAAATGCTTCCGATTGATGACTTTTCTCGGTTCACCCCGCTTCATGTGCCCCTTTACCCAATCGGCGGATTTCTTTTTTTTGAAAAGCTCAGGACAGTGAATAGAAGTGAGGAAAATTCGGGAAACGATGGGTGTTATGGGGAAGGGATCGCATCCAAGAGAGTGTTGGTGGACCTCTGAGGGAAGGAGTTGCAAAGCTCTGACTACACCTTCCTTTCTAGGGAAATGCACCTTATCGTCAGGGTCTTAGTAGCTTTTCGAACTGCTCGCCTGGTAGCTGGAGGTGCAGCGCAGAGGGGTAAGGGGCGTAGAGAGAAAGTGGAACACGGCAACTGCCATAAAAACGCACCCGTAGATGTGTCAGAAGAAAGGAAGACCTAGGAGTTTTTTTCGGGTACTTCCGGGAGTACATGAATAGTCCTTATGACCGCTGCTACCGCGAACTGCTATAGCATTTGAAAGGCACGGTCCGCGATCAGGTATCGAAGTTGAAAATATGGCGTCAGGAGGTTAGAGTGGTCCGCGACGAACAACCTTGTACCGGTTTCGCGGCAAAAAATTCTATGGGAGGGGCGCTGTAGCGCAATATAGGTTCAGTGGCTCCTCCTTTTTTCCAGTGACTCCGCCTCCAGACTCCGCCCCTAATGACCGACTTTCCAGTGAAAAATGAGATTGCAGGACGAAAAAGCATGATAATCGCCACTTGTACGATCGTAGAAATCTTATCGGTGAATCAGCCGTGCATATGAGGGCGTAGTTTTGGAGATAGAGCTTGATTGGGCACGTACAAACTGGGTCGAAATTGAGTTCTTCGGAGGGCAGGTGCATGTTTTTGTGCTTTTTTTGTTCACAGTCGAGTTACTCAACCCCTTGTCGTCTATATGGAACCCCTAATCCACCATCTGAGATGGCGAGTAATCGCGGGTTCTTCCTTTAATATCATCTTCTATTCGTGCTATCCGTTCGCAAATCCCACCTAACCAGGGATCGGATTGTGAAAAACCCGACTGATTCACCATAGCAACAACCTCGTCGATGTTTGCCCTACACTTCCGCTGCCAGTGACTTTCCCGATCCCACCCTGTTCAGTGTGGTCGATAAAAGGTCATCAAAACCGGGTTGCGATTTTAATTTGTACCAGAGATCAACTCTCACGTTGCACTCTCATCATTTGTCTGGTGACGCTGCTGTATGCACTGATAGTTCCTTATTGCTTCCTTATTGAAGATAGGGCCAAGAATCGCCTGATCAAACTCTGCTAAAATGATATCAGTACTAGCAAGTCGCTCCGTGATGAAATTTGTACTGTCTCACGCTGACTTCAAACTGCGGAGAAAACGCAGCGTACGTTTTTGTTATGCCGCAAACCAGGTACCTCCGAGGGATGAATTCCGAACAGATAGAGGTGTCAAGGGGCCTGAAAATGATCCGAAGTGCTGGCTTGAGCACCACTTTGTTCATCCATAAGTTCCAGGGGCATTAAGTTCATTCAGGGACACTTTATTCCTTCAGCACCTCAGCCTTCTTCGAAAGGACCCTCGAGCTTTTTTCGATAGAATTTTTTTCAGTCTTCTAATTCTAGGGCCACACTCCATGATTAGGACTACATCTCTAAGAGAGCAGTTCTACAGAGGCGGAGGTGCTATCGGCAGACCAGAAATCATTCGCGGGTGGAAAAACTCAGGGCGGGTCAGCAGTAGAAGGGACGGACCCTTTGATGTGTCATGCCACGCCCTGCGTGGCGCCTCCCGAGTGGAACGAACTGCTTGGAGCACTAATCTAGTGGTCCTCTTAGCTGATAGCCCGCGCGAAGCCGTGGTCGTTGACCTCGAGGCTCTTGCTTTTCACCAGGTGATTCCTTATAAACAACTAGAATAAGCTTACTACTAGTTCACTAGTTAAGCGCTTTGGACGATTTGTCCTACTTGGCAGATGTGTCTTATAAACTGTGATCAGCCTTCAGTGGCAACATACACCTCGCTTGACACTCCTTCGATAAAACTTCCCCATCTTCCTACAACTTTCCCCATTTTGTTCAAGAAGCTGTGTCCAGGCGAGGGAGGGCGGGGGGCTTGGTGTGGTGGTAGGGGCAAGGGGATAAGTGCCCATGAGACGGAGAAGAAAAAACGGGGAAAACTCATCGTCACCTGGACGCAAATTCGGGAAGGCCTTCCTGAGAGCCAATAATGCTCTATCCTGACAGGAAGTAGCGAGCAATAAATCTTGTTAGCAGGTCGCTTTGTGATGCCCTTATCACGGATTATTACCTAGGTGCAGAAGTCAGCATTCCAGCACGGTGATAACCTCTGAGTCTGACCATTAGTCACCACGGCTGGAGCGAAATCGCATACCAAACTTGGTGATAACAGGCGCGATAACTCAGGTCTCGTAATTTTTTGCCGAACACTTACGACTGCCGCTCAGGGGTATCTAGGTGTATTTATGCAGGACTTCAAAACAGAGGAAATGTCCCAAGCTTTGATCCTTTCTCCTGACCAACCCCATAATCCGGGGAGAAGAACGCTCAACACCTCGGGCTGAGACTCATTTCTATTCTCAAGAAGTCATGCATCAAGGTTACTTCCATTCGCGAAAACAAAAACAGGTCCTGTAGCAGGTCCTCTAGCAGTAGTTTGCTTTATGATCGCCCACTAGGAACGCTAGACTTGTTTTCACCTCTCGCTGTATTTCCTGTCCTTTCTCTTCCACTATGAAATCATGTTGATACGCTGCATGATAACACACCTGCAACTGTTTTCAACCACGTGCCCATTACTAGCAGTCTCTTGTCTGTTGACGCACTCAGTATTTTGTTCTTCTGTTGTTGCCGAAGTATTTCCCACTATTTGCCGCGAACGATAATCAGGGACGTTATTTCGAGGCGGTTCGGCGACGGGCGGGGCATTTTGCACTTTTGCTACTTCTCATCGACTGGCTCTCTAGATGAGTCGATTCATCTAGAGAGCCATTTCGTGAGCTTACAAGAGTTGACAGGTTCTACCATGGTGGCTAGACGAGCTTGCTCCAGCTTCACAAGAGTTCACAGGTTTCACCAGAGTGAGACTTGTAAACCGGAACTAGTGAAGCAGCGAAAGTGCAAAATGCCCCTCCGTCGCCGAACTGCGCCCTTATATCATTTCGTGCTTGACTAC